>JANHGB010036828.1:0-31015 GCA_026283785.1 Coracopsis vasa | reverse complement strand
TCCAGTTTCTCCAAGCTCAGTTGATTTCCCACCTGCTCCTCCCCTGCCTTTCTGGGCCGTGTTCGGCAACAAGTGTGAGCTATGCAAAATACTTGTCTCCCATCAGGTGTAACAGATATTACCGTCACTTCTGCCCAGCTCCACTGCCAGTAATAAGGATGTAAATAATGCATGAGCTGATGCTAGATGAGGATCAAATATGTGCAGCTGTGAGTTATTATGTCGTACTATGCTTTAAGGTTGGTGAAAAGAGCCACTTTACAGCTACTTAGGAATTTTGTATTCTCTTCCCAGGAGCTTTCATCTGAATGTGCTCACAAGATAACATCTTAATTACTCACAGTCCTTCATTTCAGTTTTTGCTTGGCTCTTGGTTAAACAGCTGGGGTCTCCCTGGATCAGGGTCACAGCAAAGCCAGTGGGAGGTGGATGATAATGGCTGTGGAGACTTTTTCACTGCAGAAGGACAAGTAGAAAGGTGAAAGGGGAAGATTGTTACAAGCTCCTTGTGTCTCCTCTCACTCAGAAGTGCCTTGAATAATACAGCCTAAACCATCCCTATCTTGAGGCCTATGGATACCTCCCATCTTTGACTGCAGGATGGAGAAAGTTCATCCTGGGCAGGATGTTAGCACTGGGGAAGCGAAGCAGCCATTTATCTCTCCAGAACACTTTGACTTTGCCTCCTGTTCAAGTTTTCATCTTCTGTGAAATGATGGGCAAATCAGGCACAACACAAAGCAAATCGTCTCCAAAGCTATCAAAATTGCCACTTTTGGGCACTTTTTTGTTCAGCTTTTCTAAATCTTTTCCTGTCTTTGTTGATGTCACTGCTTTCTCACTGAGCACATCAAAAGGCTTGCAATGCTCCTTTTTTCCCCAGTGCAAAAGTCACCTGTGCCTCTGCTGCCACATGCTGACCTGATTCCAGCACTCTTGACATGGTTTAGTGTGAGGTGTCCCTGGCATGGCAGGGGGATTGGAACTTGATGATCTTAAGGTGCTTTCCAACCCTAACTATTCTATGATTCTATGACACACACAAGTCAAATGATTTCTCTCCTGCTTCTGAGTTTGTGCATCATGAACCAGCTTACACATGTGAGTATTCTTTCCACAGCCCAGGACAGGCAGGCAGCATGGCAAGGCAGCATGGCCAAAAACCAACGAGCTCAAGTCAGGAAGGCTTTGCTTTGCAAGTCATCTCACCAGGGGCAGCTCAACTCCAACACAGGCATGTGCTTAGATGGAGGGGCACTCTCATGAGATTTCCACCCTCCCCAGATGGAAACTGCAGGCAGCCAGAGTGAATGTCAGAGGGTCAGAGTGGAGATGCCACGTTCCCAGGATGTTTTAATGTTATAAAGAATGTTTTAGGGTTATACATAAAGTACTCTGGGAGCAGAGGAGGCTGAAAGGCCAGTCGTTCTAGCTGATCCCCATTCTCCCCAGAACCAGGATGGTGTCTGTGGGACAAAGTGGGGTCCTTGCTTCAGAATGCTTCTTCTTATGTGGGAGCAGAAGGCAAGGTTGGGACTGCCCAGGGGCAAGGACCTAGGCCTTAAACTGTGGGGAGAAGCTTGGGCACAGCACTTCATTCATGGCCTATCACAGTGTGCTGGGATCTTGGTGAAGACATAGTGTGCAGTGATGTGGGGAAAGACTATCGCAATGCACAGCATTAAGCTGAGGACGTTCAGCATTTACTTGAGCTTTTTGGGTTATGTCACTTCGCAGTTTCTAACAATTTTTCATCTCATCTTGTACATGGCATTTCTGTCCCCAGCTAAGCTGTTGCTTTGCTCCTAGCGATAGCTCCAGCATGTTGTTCTCTCAAGAACTGTAACTAAATCAAGTGTCTTAAATTAACCTTCCTTTAGGTGGACAGAGTCATTGGTACCCATGTTATGCTGTTCTTCGCTGGAGTACCAAGTGCAGGCTAACACAAGGCACCAACCTGGGTCACAGGAAGGACAGTCTCCATGATGGAGGGCAGATGGGCAGCAGCCCAGCAGCGTTTCTCCCCCAAGACATGGACACCACCATTTGCCAGTGTGGGAGCAGGGGTGGGCAGAAGGGACCTGTGTGTCTCTAGTGATGACTCTGCAAAGGAATGTGCGTTTTCTTTAGCTTTGTCAGGGGGAGAGGCTTTTGGCCTGGCTGTCTGCATCCAGGCTGCCTCTCAGCGCTGTGGAGGGCACTGCCTGGGAAAAATCAGTACCAATAAAAGAAAAACAGTTGGAAAGATCATGACTTATCAGTGCCCAAAGCCTAGGCAGGAGCAGAGGACACCAGCAAGCAGTGCTCTGGCAGCGACTCCAGGAGATGAAATGAGAAGCCATTAGAAGATCCTGGAAATTCCCATCTCTCTGTGGCTCAGAGCCGAGCACATGAGAGCAGGAGAGAGACTTCAGAAAGACCTGAGAACTGCAGGGAGTGCTGCTGGTGCTGGCCATTTGTTTGGCTCCTCTTCCTCTGTAACACCCTATTACACCATCTCAGAGGCGAGAGGCCTGGATCCTGTTTATCTGTGGTCATTAGAAATCCCTTTTTTTTCAACTTTGCTGTGAAAAAATGGTCCATCCAGCACCCTCCAGTTATGTTTCATTTAGTGGCATACTTTTGGCTGAAGGATTTTCAATGGTGTTTAAAACTGTTACACATCCAGCACTTCCATAGCTTCCTGGGTGATGAGCACCAGATTGTTGCATTGGGAATATCTGGAAATCCTGCTGGGATCCTTCCTAGGTTTCCTCTGCTCCATGGTGCTGCAGTAAGCATTCCCAACCGCACTCACAGACACGGTCACATCCCCCTCCCATTTGCTGACATATGGAATGAATAGCTAGCAGCTTTATTGACATTTCTATACAGGGTGCAACTGTCATAACAAAAAGATACCCAGGCATCCAATTTAGCTGCAAATTTGCCTCTGTCACACAGCCTTTAAACCTGCAATTCCGAAACACACTGCCATAACAAATACCAGGTTTTTCCAGTATGGATACTAAGAAGTTCAAGTATTCCCACACACTGTCATCCTTTCTGAATCTTTCTTTTCTTTTATATTTCTGTCTGAAGTAATACAGCAAATCAGTAGTAAAGCACTTGGATGACTTCTACGTCAACGCTTAAGAAAACAGTGTCAGAACTCAGGAAGAAGGGAGGGGAGCTCAAAAAGAAGAGGCTTTTAATTCCATTTAATGATGTCTACTAATATTTGCAATGTCAGAAGATGAAGCAACACCATCTACATCTGGAGAAAAGGAAATAGTTGTAGTTCCAGTTTCAAATCCTGAAGCTTATGAAGTGACAAATGGTGTTTATCCTATCTGGAAAATATGTTATTCTTAATTGTAATACTGTCACCGCTGCCACCTCTCACAGCTTCAGTGTGTGGCTCATGACAAATGGTGTCTTTTCAAGCCCTGTTTTGGGTATATAGGAATCTCAACAATGCTTGTTTTTTAAGCTTGAAAGTATATTCCAGAGCAGAACCCGAAGGCTGAAAAAGTGGAAGACAGAGAATTCCCTATATATTGACTTTTAAAAATCTCATCATTTGTAAGAAAGTGTGATAATTTTGTCTTATTTTTTAGTTTTCCAAGACAGTAACGCCACAGGACAGGAGTGCACAATATGCACGTGTGCACATACATACATGTCACTTCATTTGCTGCTGCCACGGCTCTCTGCAGAGAATATCCTTTGGGTTTGCATTTGTCATGTTTCTACATGCAAGCCTTGTAGCTTTACATACCTATTGGACTTTTATATGTGTAGAAGGTGCAAGAACATGTAATTATACTTCTGTTTGTTCACCTCGGTACATTTCCTCGGCTAGTCTGGGAAGATGCATGCCATAATACCTTGAGGAGTATTCATACCATAGGATCATGACAACAAACTTTCTGGGAGACATCTAATAATGTGATTTAAAAGCCCAAAAAGAACCTGAGGAAACCCCCCAGCTCATCAGACACTAGATTTTCACATGGAGATACAAAGAAACTAGAAATGAAGGAGTATCCAGGAAATGTTTTTCTGCTGCTGAAGATGGGTGGGAACATGCAGGTGTGTCAGATACTTAGATCAAGGCAGCTGGTGCACATATTTTAGCATATATATTTTCATTGGACATCAGAGAGCATTAAAAAGTGGAACTGCCCATCTCATAGCTTCCTGGAAGTGCTGGCCACTCATTCACGTGCAGAGCAGCAATGCTTCTTAGGCATTGAGCCACCACTGACTGTCACTGTGCAGAGAAAACGCTGTTGTAGGATGCAGGGAAGCCTGGCTGTTGGGTTTTGACTTGAAATTGACCTTGGTCCAGTCTGAACAAACATTTTCATGCTTAGCCACAGAAAGAAGTTGTCAAGACGATGGTTTCACACACTGAAATTAGAATATTTCTTGTAAATAGTAGCTGACTTTGTTCCTTTGAATGTGGAGGAGCCTCGCCACAGGAGAACACAGAGTTTATGGTCACGCTGGCACTCTTCCTGTGACAAACAGAAAGAGCAGCAAAAGCAGCAAACCCAGGAAGATAAAGCCAGGCAGAGAAGAGGGGAGCTGTGGGAGCCGGGGGAGCAGGACAGAGGACAGGCTCTGTTTCAGTCACCTCAGCCCCTGCTAGCTGCTCCTTCAGAGAAGGACAGAGAAGTGCCTGTGGACACTTTTGTGGGAGTATAACCTGTGGGATACGTTTGACAAGTTGGCTGGATTTTGCCCTTTGTTTTCTCCCTGCCAGGCTGGGAGCCCATTCTGTCACTGTGCTGAGTGCCCTCAGCTCTTTCTGCCACTGGCTGTAGCTGAGGGTGTTCCATCATTGGTGGGAGGTACAGCAGTGCATCCTTGGACCAAAATAAATAGCTCCATTACTATGGCTCCAAGCTGAGGCTTTTGATGATCCCTCTCTTGGAAGGTTGCTGATGAGATGGTGCTCATTTGCATCTATGAAGATCTTTGAGATCCTTGCTTGGACCATGATGTGGAAGCATAACTTCTTGTAGGTAACAGTGCCCTGAATGGAAAATTCAGCAGGAGCCTGGCCAGAGGCAGCTTTTGGAGTCACTTGGAAGGAGTACCTCAAACATGCTGTCTGGCATTCAACAGCAGGGAGCATGAGAGCGAGAACTTGGCTGCTCAGCCCCCGTGTGCTGGCACACTGCTAGGGCAGGCATTCATTTGGGCTATCCCTCACCTTTTGGGGTCAAAAGGAGTTAAATTATCAAGCCAACAGATGATTTAAACTGCCTGATGTCTCACAGCTCATTCTGATGGAAGGACATTTGAGAGCAGCCTCAGCGTGTTGAAGAGACAGCAGTCTCCATCAGAGATGAGCAGTTTGTATCTATTCGGTTTGAACTACTTGGTTTGAAGATGGCAGGGTAAAACATGTCCTTCTAGAAACAACCACAGGATACGAAGAGGATGGAGCAGCTAGTTTCCTTCTGGGGTTTCAAGCAAAGGCTTGGTGATGGCTGTATTTACCAGGCAGCTGTCTACTGTGAACTAGACAACATCAGTTTTACAAACTGTCAAAACACAAGGATGCTGGGACACTGCTGATGTGTGGGATTCAGACCAACACCCTTCGTGGCACTGTACTTCATGCTCCTAGCAGAGCCTAACCGTACCTAGAGCAATTCATAGAAATCAATAGACTGTTTGCATTTACACCAGAATAAGACAGCAGAAGCCCCTGAGAAGTTCACGTCCCCAGAAGAGCCGTGTGCTTTAGTACAAAGCACACCCACCCTTTTCTCTGGCCTCTGTCTTGAGGATGACTCACGCAGACTTCTGCTTGCTGTTGCCTTCTGTCATTCCAGTGAGTCTGCTGTGATTCAGCCGTTCTCATTTTGAACTCCCTCAGAGCATTCAGTCAATTCCAGCTTACTAAGGTTGGAAACTAATGAAAACAGCAGGATACAATTCCCAGAGATGCTTGGTACCCTTGGTGCTCAGCCACCTTTCTCTGCTGAATCGTCAGGCAGCTTCTCTGCAGGAGCATGATTAACTCCCACACTGGGTGGGACAGCAGACATGGAGATGTTTGCCACCATCTTCAGTGAACAGTACATGTTCCAACCAAGTGCTTTTTGCCACATGTTATGAAGAAAATACGACATACTATATGCACAGAAGTATTTGGGAATATTGTTTTGATGGGCCAGATGGTATAGGGCTGTCACTGGTGGTCTTGAGAGTCATGGCTTTCCATTAGAAAGCAGATGTCCTGTCTGAAACAGGAAGATGCAAAATTAAGAAAGAAAAAAGGTTCAGCATCTCCAAAGGTGCTCAGTATGCGGAGCAGATGTGTTGGAAACTCCTCTGAGTAGACCTGGAAAGTTGAGAGAGGGTCATGTCTAGGAGCTCAAGTACAAGCTTGAGTGGAAAAATGTGTATGCAAGAGATCCTGACAAGAACAGCTGATACGGAGAACCAGGGAAACGTGTCTACAAATCAGCCTGGCATTTTTGCAGTAAACAGCATAAATGGATACTTGAACAGGCAACAAGTTACTTTAAATGGGAAGAGATGAAGGAAAAGAAAAAAACAGGTTTTATTGTTTAGAAAGTTCCACTGCATTTAGCAAAGGGCTGAAGAAAGTACGGGATGAGGAAAGACTTGTTTTGGGGAAGGCTGCCAACTGAGCTGTGATGTTATTGTAAAAACCTATTCTGGGGCTTGCGCAAGTATTGGGAGGCAGTTTTTAAAGATTCCAGGGAAAAAGGAAACCAAAGCAACAAGTTCTGGTGAAACCTCTTTTGTGCCTGCTTTTGTGAGCAATAACAACTCAAGTTACAACTGAAGATTATTTGTATTTGAGATTCAGCACACTACGTTTTCATTTCCAGTGAGAGAATTTCCAGTGCACATCTGTGAACCATCTAATAAGTCCTACAGCAAAAACAGGAAAGATGAATGATGACATTAACCAGTGAAACAAAACAAGGCAAAAAATCCAAAGACAACCAAAAAAATCCTGTTTGGAAGGAAACTCAAAACAAAGGACTCCCCCTCTCTCCCCAACCCCCCTTTTTTTTATATCCTATAAAGAGCATAAAGGGCACACATATAATTTCTTTTCCTTTGGGACACAACTACAAACCACATAATGGCAAAAGACACTCAAAACAAGTTGGCCAGAAGACTGGAGCAAATGCCCTGCTCTAATGGAAATGCCTCAGCACTGACGCTGATGGCAGGACCTCTGCTTCTTCTCAAGTAAAAGCTCCATCACTACTGCACACCCACGGACTGGGTCGGTCCTTGGCTCAAGGGTGACAGAACAAAAACTTGACTTCCTGCAGAACACATGACGTTGCTCAGCCATCTGCAGAGCCTCCTGGGCACAGGGTGTGATGAGATCAGAGGAACAACCCTGGTCCCTGTGACAACAAGTTCCTTTGGGGGACTACCAACACCATCAACAAACCCCTTTGGCTTCCTGAAAACAATTGCTTTTCTTTTTAGCAAGTTGCTCCCTCGCTGCCAGGTGACCAGATTTCACACCCAGCTCTATACTTTGAAAGATAAGAGTACAAAGAACTCTTGATCACGCCCCAGCCATCTCCTCTCTAATGTGAACAATCCTGGCTTTCCAGTCTTTCCTCTTAAGGAAGCTGATCCCCTTGGCACTTTTGGTTGCCCTTCTATAACCTGCTGTATCCTGCAGATGCAGAGACCAGAACTACACACCCTGCCTCAGATGTGGGCTCACCAAGCTGGAGCAGCAAAATGGTGCCCTCCATCTTCTCAGCAGATTCCCTGAGGGTGCTCACCATTTTCCTGGCTTTCTGGCTGCCACCAACCACTGAACCAAGGTTTTCAGGGAACAGTCAATGGTGACTCCAAGAGCTGTTTCTTGAGTAATGGCTGCCAGCTGTGAGTTCAGCACCAGGTGAGCATGATTTAGATTATTCTCCCCAAAACATTGTCTTGCCTTTATGTGATCTGAAAAGTCAGTTTTGAGCCCTGACCTTTCCTTTCCACATTCAGATTACAAAAGAACCCTTTTTCCCATCCATGGTGACTTAATAGCTTCATGGCCTTTGTTGAGAAACTGTCAAAGCTATCTGAAAATCCAAATACATTATGTCCAACTTATCTATGTACTTGTTATCCCCCCAAGGAGTTCCAGCAGACTGATGAAGCAGGATTGTCCCTTAAAGCAATCATGTTGACTGCTTCCCCTGATATCGCCTTTCTCTGTGTGTACAATGGTCTTATGGCTCTGCTGTCACAGGAGGGATGGAAGTCAGACTCATTGGTCTGTTGCTCCCCAAGACCCCTCTAGCTGAGAGCTACACTGGCAACTCTGCTCTCCTCCGGCACAGAGGCCATCTGTAATGACAGTTTATACACCTACAGCTTCACATGGGAACTATCATGTAAATGGTGCCTGGTCCTGCTGGTTTACTGACCTCCAGCTCTCTGTTTGGGCTGATATTTCCTGTAAATTAAGTTCAGATTTGTCTAGCTCTTCTGATGAAATGCTATCAAGTATAAGCTGGGTTTGGGGCTCTCCCAGGGGCTCTTCATGTACCAGGAAAGACTGATACATAAAACTCACTGAGCATTTCTGCTGATTCCTTGTCTTCCCCGAGTGCCCTTTTACATATTTGTCATCAAATTAGCTGGCTTCCTGCCTTTGCTATATAAAGAACTATTTACTATCAGCCTTTGCAAGACTCAACTCACATTCTTTTTTAGCCCTTTTAATTTCTGGTATCTGCTTGACTTGCCATATTTTATGAGCTTTCCTGTTCTTCTAATTTGGGAAAGCTTCTAATTTCTTAAACATTAACTTATTGCCTGTGATACCATCCTTAATGTTTCTGCTGAGCCATGAAGCGGCCTTTTGAGACCACGTTGTTTCCTTTTCAAATTGTGGCATGACTTTTACCTGGGATTTTAATATAAGAATTTTTAACAGCAGCTCAGCTGCCTGTCCTCTTCTTGCTTTTTCACTGCTCTTTTTAAGGTTTGCTTTCTTTCTCTTTTTTTTTTTTACTTCATATTTTATTCAATCTCATTTTGAAATACTCTTGAAATTGAATATTGGGTTGTTCTTTCCCATCGCAACACTGATCTAACTGTACTGCGATTATCACAGAACTGCTCTCCCATTAACCTCTGAAGCAGGTTCTGTGTGCCATCCCACATTAAATCCAGAATAGCATCTTTTTGTGGGTTCTAGGATAGGTTTTTTAGGAAATGATATTTTATTGTATCTCTGCATCTCATGTTGATGAGGCATTGATCCAAATGTGGGTAATAGAAATTCCCTCCTCCTATAACCTGCCTTAGACATATAGCTTCTTTAATCCCACTTAGCAGTTCACAGGATCACAGAATAGGTGAGGTTGAAAGGCATCTCTGGAGACCCACGCATCAGCCTACCCCTGCTCAAAGAAGGGTCAGCCACAGCAGGTTGCTCAGGGCCGTGTTCAGCTGGGATTTGAGCATCTCCAAAGATGGAGGCTTCACAACCCCTCTGGCAAACTGAATGGTATTAGACCATCTACACAGTATGATGTCATTTTCCTTACATTTAAATGGAATTTCCTGTATTTCAGTTTGTGTCCATTGTCTCTTGTCCTTTCACTAAATACCACTGAGAAGAGTCTGGCTCTGTCTTCTTTTCCTTGGCTTTCTCAGAAAGGTAGGAGAAAGGGCTAGTAGCATGCTAATTAAATCATAGAATCATAGAATAGTTTAGATTGGAAGGGACATCTAATTCAAACCCCCCTGAAGTGAGCAGGGACATCTCAAATTAGATTGGGTTGCTCAGAGCCCTGTCCAACTTGACCTTGAATGTTTCCAAGGATGGGGCATCTACCACCTCTCCGGGCAGCCTGTTCCAGTGTTTCACCACCCTCATCATAAAGAATGTCTTCCTTATATCTAGTCTACATCTCTTCCAGTTTAAAACCACTATTGCTTGTCCTATTGCAACAAGCCTTACTAAAAAGTCTTTCCCCATCTTTCTTATAAGCCCTCTTTAAGTAATTAAAGTGATGGAGTTCTCAGAGAGTTCAGCATAGCCTGGTCAAGTTTGCAGTTCATGATAGTCCTTTTCCTTGTAAGGATCCATGTAAAGATCCCCCCTGTTTTGTACTCATGGGACTAACATTTGGAGTACTGTGTTCAGTTTGGGCCTCCTAATGAAAGAAGGACATTGATAAATCAGAAACAGTCCAGTAGAGGGTCACCACCCAAGATGGTCGTGGTGCTGCAGCACATGCTGCGGGAGGAGGGACTGCAAAAACTGGATTTGTTAACCCTGGAGAAGAGAAGGCTGAGGGAAGGTCTTCATGCTGCCTACATCTACTGAATAGGCAGTTACAGCAAAGACTGAGTTATGTGCTTCTTGGACATGCACAGCAGAAGGAGAGTAGATGTGGTTACAATTTGCAAGAGAAATTCCACCCAGACATGCAGAAAATGTTTTCACCAGAGTACTTAACCAGTGGAACAGGTTGCCCAGAAAGGTGGTGGGATCTCCATACTTGGAGATACTCAAGTATGACTGAACTAGGCCCTGAGAAACATGAAGTCACTTTGAAATTAGTTATACTTTGAGCAGTTAATTCTTTCTCCTCCCTTAGCTGTTGGCATTCCTTTCCCTGAAAACTCACGTATAACTTACGGCAAGATAATTGCCTTCTCTGGGCAGAAGCATTTGCGAATGCCAGGCTTCATTACCAGTCAGTGCAAAGAACACATTTAATGATACAGCTGTCTGGTAATAGAACGAGTTTGGCATCTCATAGCGCCTCACAGTGCCTCGGAATATAAAGCTGAGTGCCCTCCAGGGTAGAAAGGGCAAGGCTAAAATGAATAACTCATCCATGCAAGGCAAGATGGAAAAGACTCCAGAACAGAGATAGAGACATTGCTCCTTTGCAGGCAAACTAATCCCTGCTTTCCCATCCTTTCATGTAATCCACCCACCACAGAAAGTTGCTAACTAGGACTTGGAAAGTAAAATGTGCCTTAAATGAATGGGTTTGGGAACATCTGTTTGTGAGTAACTTCTTGTTCTCTACATATGATAATGGTTATGAATTAGTGTGCAGAATACCGAACTTGTTTACAGCTCCTAGGAACTGTATGTTTTGAATCATTAATAAGGAGTGGTTTTAAATGTTGAATTTCTCATCAATATGAGCATTGCTGTTTTCCACCTCCCTAAATAGGTGCAACTCAGTTTGCAAATTAAATATCAGTGAGATTCCCTTACTGCCACTATTTCCTCAGCCACAGAGATCAACACTTTTATTATCACAGTCTGTTCTACTTGGTATGTTGATATTCGTGACAGTTACCCAGCAAAAATAGAACCATTTTCACATGATCTGTAAAAGATAGTCCAGGTTTAATCTGACATGACACCAAAGGAAGCAGGAAATATTTAGTGGGAGGTGGTGGGTCTCTTTGTTTAAAGAATACCTGGGAAACAAAGAACCTAAAATGAAATTATCTCTAGCTCAGAATATATGTATTTACCCTTTTTTCTCCACACAGCAGGGTAGCCCTTCCAAGGGAGATGGGCTAACCAGAAGATTCAGGAAGAGGGCTCTGCGTCAAATGCTCTGCCTCAAAGAGTTTTCTATGATCTAATTCTCACCTTACTCAGCTCAGATGCTTCTTTCTCTCTTTGCTTTTCAAGCTATGCTTTAGGCAGCCATTCTGTTGTGGGGCTACCACCTTTAAAAGCAATAAAAAGAAGTTCTTAGTAGAAGTACGTATGTGCAAATCCCAGGTAATCATTACACTGACTTAAGCTCTGGCTAGTGTTAAGCGCAGATTTGTGGAGCTGTGGATTTGCTGAGTTCCCCCCACACAGCACATGGTTTTTGCTTCTTCCTTCCTGTCACTTTCATCTGATATTGCCCCTGCCTTGATGCTTATTTTCTCTAGGTTGCAACGTGAGCCCTGCAAATGCTGCCACTCCTGTGTGTGACTGGGAGGTCTGCATTCCAGCTCCCCATCTGAAGCCCGTCAGAGCTGGGAGCGAGAATAGTCCATGACATATTCCAGCAGGAATGCCTTTTTAAAAGTGTTTTTCTGGCAGCCCTCCAAATACAGCAAGTGCGGGACGGGGATCTGGTTTCACCTCTAATGCAAGAAATATTCATGTGAAAACTTCTCTTCCACAGAAGAGATTGCAACAGCAGTTAAAAGTTGTAATTAGTTTCCTGGTGTTATCTGATTTTGATAAGCATACCCATGCACCACACCCACATAACCACACTCACACCCCTCATAGCTAAATTAACCTGAAGGGAATCAATAGTGTGGTATTTCTTCTGTCAGAAAAGACACTCAAAATGGCTTGGGGATGGCTGCGCAAGTTTATCAGACAAGTTGAGATGAGAGGAAAAAATACCAAATAATGAGAAAATTCACTTTGTGAATATATAGACTGTATTTTGGATTTCTTATTACTTATTTGGAGTTATTATTACTTTCCCTGGTGCAGAATTTGACGGGGGGAAGACTCTAGCTGTGATGTACTACAGTCTCTGAGGGAGCGAGCCCATGACCGCTGCCCACCAGGATGACCTCTCTCAGACAGCCTTTAAACCAGCTTCCCACGAGAGAATATTTTTTATGAAACAACCAGCCCACCTCTGCTCACCATTCTTGAGAAAAACCCTGCCAAAAATAAACCTAGGAAACAATACTCACCTCTGCTAGCCACTGAAAAGCAGCACAGATGTGTGCTTCACGTCATCCTGCGCTGTTTCACCCACTAATCCCTCTCAGTCCTCAGGTGCTCCCTACCTGTTGCTGGACTGCCCAAGCATATCACCTCTCCCCTTGCCAACTCCCTCTGTGGTCTGTGGGTGTCATGACCTTAGTCTGTTAAAAGCATTTTATTGAAAGTGAACTGATCTCACAGCGATCCTTCCCCACCAGTACCATGAAAACTGCAGCTTCCAGCTCAGACCTGTAAAAAAGATCTTGGCTGTCCAAAGATTTGTGTACAGTTTTCGATGGCATAGGCTGGTCTCATGAAAAATTAAACCTACAGTCCTCTCCTTGCTTGTGTCCTTACACCTTCAGACCTCTTACAGTGATAAGTAACATTATGGGCTAGACATAGCCACTTCCCAGCATTACAGAAAGGCTTAGGCTTAGGCTCCCTTCTGGAACCAAATCACTCCAACAACAGAGATTTCTCCTCATAACAAAGGCAGAGTGTCTCCTTTGCTGTCTCTGTTGGTTTGTGTGAGTGTAAAAGACATGCAGACACAGCAGAGAAAAAAAAAGATAGCAACTAAGTGCAGAGAAACACAGAAGTCTTCATAGCAGGAAAAATCCCCCCACCCTAGCACAGACTTTTGGCTGAAAGATAATGCCTTTGTTCCCAGCTCCAAGATGCTGTCACTCCTATTTCATTTCTTCTGCTCTAAAAGAAACAGATTTCTGCACATGCTTTGTAAATGAAAGGGATTGTGTTAAAAACTTTATTGTTATTTTTTCTTCTTAACAGACACTGCCTGCGGGGTCCCTCCTTTCAGCCAACAGCTTGTCAGAATGCAGCAATAGTATGCTGAAGGAGTTTGATGTGGTACCTTCATCCTTATTAGCCGTTATTGATCCAAAGGAAGGAGAAGCAAGTTGTATTGGGTGGATGTTGGAGCATCTGAGCAGAGGCTGTCTATATAGAAAGGCTGTCTATAGAAATCAGGTATTTGAGCTTTGATATTTGTAGGTAAATCTTCCAAGGCACTGTTAAAGGGTCCCCATAGAGGGTACAGCATGTGGTGGTTATAAGCCTGAGAGGTCCTCTTAAAAAGATTAAATCTACCTCCTACTCTAGGGAGATTTGCACATTCCAACCCATCTTCCAAAAACAAGACCACATATCAATATGCTATGATCCAGTCATGCATATTTTAAAAAGCTCAAGAAGAGTAGCCCATCCAGCTGGGCCTCAGATTGTTATATAATATGTATATTATCCAAAATACACTAGAACATGATGGGCTCATTTTGCAAATAAGGAATTCTGAAGCTTCAATAGTTAAACACCTTTAAACAGTTTAAACACCATCTCCTCCAGTGCTGGACACTGGATAATTCAGAAATACAATTAAGAAACTCAAATATCTTAAACTCTGCCTTGCTTCTCACTGTATCATGTGTGTTTTTTCTGGTGAAGACTCCAGGGTTACAGAGATGTGAAATGAGGCCACAGGAGAGAATAACGGTATGAAACATCAGCCCCTGATGATGCCTACCTCACTGCCACAGTTGTATAAATTTAAGGTGCCATGGCAGTTAGGTTCCTGACCTTGTCCCCTGGCTCCAGACTGTAAGAAACTCTTGTTATTTAACTGTAATTATGGGACTTCTAATGTCTGTTGCCACAGGCTCATCAGAAATATTTGTCTTTTCACCATGAGCTAAAACTACTTATTAAGGCTAATAGATTAACAGCTAACACCCCCCTGCCAAACTGTGCATAACCTCTCATGCACATGACTTTATAAACCTAGAGATTTATTAACAGGGAAAGAAGGAATGAAAATATCGGAGTGATGGAAAGAAACTGAAACCCCTTTGACTGTCACCTCTCTGAATGCGTCAGGCAGCACGTTTTCTACCGCCAGCCATAGCAGGCAGATCTGGAGCAGGCTGTACACTGAGAGTATAAACACTAGATAAGACCTGCTCCAGAACGGACGGCTGCATCACCGCATGCTGCTGGCATCTTTCGCTTTCAGCAGGCACCCCAGAGCAGAGGGGGAAAGGATGGGAGCCTGCTGGTAAGCAGGACTGTGTGGCTGGGACAGGGGCCTGTGTTGAACTCTTGAAGACAAAAGGCTTTCCTGTACATGAAGAGCATTTTAAAAGCTCCCTCTCATGGCCTGGGAGCTGGTAAACAGGCTGTGCTAAGGCTATTTAAAAACTTCCCTTGCCCAATTTGGACACAGTGGCCCTGTTCAAGAAAGCTGAGTTTTTCTCTAGAGATACATCCTGGCGTTGGATGTGGTGAAGCATTTTCTGAGGAAGACTTTGTTTGCGGTCTAGTAGGGATGTTTTCCCCCTCCGCACCAAGGGAGGATGTGGAGCAGGCAGGGCCAGTGTGAATGGCTGGGGCAGGAAACAGACAACCGGGGAGTGGAGTGGGATCCAGGAGTCAAAGGAAGGATCCAGGATCTGTGTTTGAACAGAATCAGAATGAAGAGTGTAAACAAAAGACTCCCTGGGATTCCCAGGGTGGTTGTGGGAAGCCAAGTATTCACAGGTTCCTTGGGAACTCCCAAATGTGCCTGTGATGGCAAAGGGCATCTTTAAGCATCCTTGGGCCTCACCCAAGTGCCAACCAGATACAAGTCAGGATGGTCAACTTTTGACCATCAAATCCATTCAGAATAACCTTCCCTGTATTCACCAAGCAATTTGGGAACCGAATAAAAAGTCTTCATAACGTTCAAGACAACACAGTATCTAACACTGCTGGCTAACATGCAACATAGCAGCATGGCTTTGCTGTTCTACATGCTCTTCCCAAATGCGCTGTTACCAGCAGCACAAAAATAACTTGCTCCTGGTTCTCATTTTGCTACCACCATTATCCACAGTGCCCATAATGGATAGCTGGGGATAAGTATTCTCTATTGCGGTAGTGGCTGTGGTAGGCGCTGGTCACTCAGGCAGAGGCAATGCCTGCCCTGAAAAGCTCAAGCCTGTAACAGAAGATTAAAATGGAAAGATAAAATATCAAATTTTCAACTGAATTCAGCTGAAAGAGAGGCAATAAGAACCATAAGGGCCAGTTCTTCCCCATGTTCGCCTCTTCAGACTTGGCTGAAGTCTGGGACACTATCATGCAGGTGGGAGCATTTTCCAGCTCTCACCAACATCTCCGGCAAAAGGAGTGGTGAAAAAGCAGTGAGCACAGATTTCATCTGACATTTAGGACAGGTTTACATCTCTTTGCACTGTTTGAGTGATGCAGTAAGGTAAAGGCCGCAACCTTTATCACTGAAACCATTTTTATTTTGTAGTTGCTCACAAAGTCTGCTCCCAGACTGTAGTTACCACTGCCCCTCTTGCCACACACGGAAGCACCACAGTCACAAGGTGCCTGATGACCACATGGATTCTTAACTTTTTTTTCTGTGGGAAATCACTGCTCAGATCAAATAAATCATTACTGCATGAGACACAAAAGCAAAGCTCTGTCATTATGATTATAATCTGTCCTGGCACATATTTCACATTTCAGAGGTGTTAATCCCAAAATACCGGCCAACTTCTTTGTCCCCAGTTTCCTTCTGTGCCAGAAATAGAGCGGTTGCAATGTGAGCGAGTTTTTTCTTCACTGTTTGTTCTGAAGCTGCTATGTGGTTCTGCAGTGCAGGCACCAGGCAGGCCTGGTCAGAAATTTCTTACTAAAGTATTTTCCTCACTTACCCTTTTCAGAGCTACTTTTCCAGATGGAGTATGTGCTGTGCCAGGGAAAGTGGAGGGAGGTTAGCACTTCCTGGCCTGAAGATCAGGGCACTCTTCTTGGATGAAAGAACGCCAGGTTCAGGTTCAATTACTATTTCATTACCAGACAAATAGCTTTATCTTTTCTCATGTCCTTTTAGAGAAACAAAACCCAAACTAGATAAAACCTAGACAAAACCTAGAAAGGCTCTGTCTGCCTCTCTTCAAACATCATGTTTGGTGCTCCTGCCCCCACACCATCCTGGTGAGACCCTGCTGGTCTTGCTCCAGTTTGTCAATGAATTTGTTGAACTGGGGAACCCCACAATGGACACAGTATTCCAGCTGTGGTTTCACAAGTGTGGAATAATAGAGAAGAATGACCTCTGCTGACCTGCTGGCTATACTCTTGCTAATACAGCCCAACACAGTTGGTATTTACAACAAGTGGCATTGCTGCCACATGCTCAGCTTGATGCCCACCAGAACACCCGTTCTAAAAAGCTGCCTTCTAGTCAGTTGGCCAGATTGAACCATTGCACAAGGTTATTCCATCCCATGTGAAGGTCCTGGCATTTGCTTTTGCTGATTGTCATGAGGCTCCTGTCAGTCCATTCCTCCCACTATCAGGGTACCTCTAGATAGCAGCCCTGCCCTCCAACATGTCACCCACATCCCTGCAATTTGGTATCATACAAAGGTTCCAGTTGTTAATAAATGCATTTGGCAGTGTTGGCCTCAGTATCCATCCCAGAGGGACACTACTAGTAGTAACCTGCCACTAGATGGATTTTGTACTGCTGATCCCAACCTTTTGAGTCAGGCAGTCCAGCCAATTTTCCATCCACTTTACTGACAATTATCCCGTCTATCTCTCACCTTCTTACAGAGGCGTAGTGAAGATTTTGGGGTGTTAGTAAGATGCTTTGAGAGCTGCAGCCCCTGTATAAAAAAACACGATCAATTTCAACAGAAATATATTTGTAACATTGAGTGCTTGACTTTGCAAATTAACTGAGGTTTTATTTATATCATTTATTTATATTTACACCAAGTTGGAATTGTTGATTTGGGGCTCAAAATCTTTTACATGTTGGGGGTTTGTTAGTGACTTCTGTTTGTTTGCTTGTTTTTCTGGTGGGTGCTTTGAAATCCCATGCTTAAAAGATGCTGCAGGAATAACTGTGAGTGATTGTTCCTCATGAATCTCACTAACTGCGACTATAGTGACCAATACTCTTAATGTACTAATTTTCCACAAGACTGCTGCCTGCTGTAGTGGATGATGTCGTTATTCAGGTTTCTCTCCATTTGCTGTGTAGCTCCATGCCCGTTGCTCTTCTCTGTGTTACCTGTGGTTCATGAAGGCAGCCCACCTGGCTGCAGCAAGTCACTACTACATCCTCTTCCCATTGCACTGGCAACGGCAGAAGCAGCACATCTGACTGCAGGCCCACCCCAGTTGTTCACTCTATTCTTTCAGTTCTCACATTAGGCAAGGCCATCCTTGCAACAGCAAAAATCAGTTTCATTTGCACTGCTGAGAAACCTAGAGCTCAATTTGAGCAGATGATTAATTTACTTCACAACCATGACTCATTCCTACCACTGAATGGGACAGCAGGGGGGATGGAAAAACTGCGCTAGAAGGGGGATGGCTTTTTGCAAAGAAAGTGAAGAAATCTGACTGAGGAAACTGAGGAGATCTTTACTGTGCCAGACAGGCAGACAGGGCTTTTGGTGGCACTGTTGGTTGTTGTCTTCCAAAGGCAAAACATCCACTTCTGAAGAAGAGGCTTTTGTGCTAGAGGAGTAGCTGTAGGCATCTGCGGCAGGTTTGGATGGTGGAAAGCCCTGCATGTCACAACAGGCACATGGAAAGAAGGTCAGTTACCAAATGGGTCAAACACAGTGGAGTCAATGCAGCTCGACTGCTGTCATTGCCCATCGGGAGTGAGTCTCACTGTCAGAAGCACTATCCCAGGACTGTAGGCTCAGAGCAGAAGTGGTTTTGAGATGGTTACACATAGTGGAATTTCTGTTTTGTCTCTGCTTGGGCTATGAGAAGAGCTTAGTGACAGCTTTCCAACAACCAAAATTAGGGAACTATTCAAGGCCTTAGGAGGCAGGAAAAAGAAATAGAACACAAGTTGACAGAAGAGCTATTTTGAGAAAAAGAAGTCTGTATCTTCCCACACAGCAACTGCAACTGCTGAAGCTACTCGGCAGCCTGCTAAGTTGCTTTGGATATCTGGATGAAGATGGGCATTACCAGAGAAAGTGAGGCCTGAGTGAAAATAGCAGGAAGCACAGTCTAGAGAGACTGACACTTTTTTGTTGGAAAGCTCAACTGGAAAGCATGGACACATGGCAGCAGTGAGAGAACAAGCCCCACTGGACAGATGTTGGGCAAAGTGCTTAAGGCATCACTGGAATGCACTCAGAGACGGTGGAGATGTGGCTAGTCATAAAAGCCCATGTAGAATGAAAGCTTTGTAAAATCTGGCTTTGCTGTAAGCTCAAATGGGTGTGTCTTAGGATAGAAAACAGTTTCTTGCTTTTGTCATTGAGTTTACAACATACATTTGGGACAGAGGGGCCCAAGAGAGTCATGGCTTTCTGTGCTCTTGCTCTGTGAGGACCATCAGCATAGCAAGCCACGTACCTGGTGGCTGGATAGTACGAGTGATGATTTTTATTTAATGCTAATGCAAGTATTTTTTGTGATATTTAAAAAATATCCATTTATATGAATGGCATGTGTTATAAGAAATCCCAAAGCTGATTGAAATTAATGCCATAGACAGGAAACAGACTGAAGTAACTTGTGGGGTGGAAAATGACAATTGTCCAAACAGCATAATGATGAATGCACGTGCTTGTCAGAGAATAAAGAATACTAAAGTCAGCTCAAATGGTCTGTGCTTTCATTCTGTTTAGCATGAAAAGTGGCAGCTCTGGTCAGGACTTACTGGTTTCTACTCAGCTGAGATGGCAAACAAAGTCTCCCTGCCCTAGGGAGAGATGCCTTTACCTTCATTTACTTTCCAATATGCTATTCAGAATAATTTTCCTGCATTCAGGAACTGGCCTTCAAACCACCTTGTTATTAAATGATTTTTGCTATCTACAGAAAAAGTCTTGCTGACTCCTGCAGACGATGGCTCAAACTCCTGTAATGTCAGTTGGTATCATTCCAGAAATAATTTACTTCCTGATGCGCTTCCTGAAGATATAAAACACCCATTATTATTACCAAGCTTTGCCATCAGCAGTGTCAGCTCCAGGGTACCATGATGATTAATATGTGGGGTATGTCTGAACAGGGTTTGCGTGCTATGGAGGAGCAGGATGCTTGTGCCATGCCTAACGCAAACTGGTCCTGTTCTCAGTTGGGGAACACCGGGCCACACAAGATAAAGAACGTGGATAATCTTTGTAAAATGGTGAATCATGTTACACTGATAGAAAAAGGATGTGTCAGGGCCAAGAACTAGAAGACTACAGAGAGGCATGAAGTCAGTGTTTAAGGCTTGATGCTGCTTTCAGCTAAACAGGTATTAAATTCCAGAGTAACTCCATGAACACTGAATCTATTTGCCTAATTTTAGTTTGACAGAATTTTTACTATTCTTCATTTTATAATCCAAAGCTCAGAGAGAATGGCTTTTACCCATAATATTTATGCTGCATAGCTCTGTGCAAAGCACACTGCACGCATTTCCTGACAGAGGAATTTGGGGTACATCCATAAAGACTGCATTGCCATTAGCTGGAACAAGAGCCAGTTCCTCTCAAGAATCCAGTACCTGCAAGGTCTCTGGAAATCATTTGTGATGGCAACCTCATGCACATCAGCCTTTTTGGAACTACACTGCCTGTGATTTACAAGGCCTGTGCTGGACTCTCTCCTTCATTATTAGCACAGCGGAAAAAAGATACAGGGTACATAAACTAAGAAAACAGCATAGAATGTATTCTTTTCCTTTTTAATATCCCTGAAGTAATCATGGCAGGATAATATCACTTTCTCACAAAGAGGCCTTCAGTGTAATATAAATGATGAATAAACATGGCAAGTAAAGACAAAGCCACCTCAAGCTCATGACGCAGGGTGCCATTAAAATAGGGTGAGGGAATAACAGAACCGAATTCTAATGTTAAAAAGAATCATACTTCATTGTTCCCAGTGAAACAGTATTTTCCTTTCCTGAATCATATGGCCGTTTACCTGCTGTAAGTCCCTCTTTATATAGGAAGACACATTTGGTCTAATTCTTTTAGACTTCCTGTTTTCTACCCAGCTGAGATGGCAAACTAACTCTCCCTTCCCTCTGGAGAGGTGCCTTTACCTGCATTTACTTTCCAGTATGCTATTCGGAATAATTTTCCTGCACTCAGGACTTGTTCTAGGACTTGGTCTTCAAACCACCCCATCATTAAAACTCCAAGTTCCCTCTTTCATTTTTTCTTTTTCTCCAGCACAAAGAAAGTGCATTCAGAGTTTAAAGCTAAAGATGTTGCAAGCAGAGCCCAAGCATTTTAATCAGTATTTAATTTAGACAGATTTGCCAGTTAACACTGGGTAGCCAAGTTCCACCCATTAAGAATTATCTTGCACCTCCAAGTTTTACCAGCAGTTTTTACCAATACAAGCACTAGGAATCCCAGCACACCAGCACCTGCATCTGCAAGGACTGAGAGAACAGGCTGGAGGCTTGCACTTCACACTTCTTATAGATATTTCTCTTAGAATTGCTTAAGAAAGGATTAAGATCCTTTTGCTGTCAAACCATCTCTTCCAAAACTTAAGCTTATTCTGGTGTTCCAGAGAGCAGAATGGACCTGAACTGAAAAAGCTTTTGGAAAGCTTCAGCCTGCTTGCCAGTACAGCTCATCCAAAGGATCAGATCTATCACCTAGATTCACAAAAGGAGGCAAGCACCTCATCTTAGAGATGGGTCATTAAAAACCACCCCAACAAAACAGCAGCTCAGCTTTGGCAGAGTAGAAGGGGTGTCAACATGGCCAGTGCAGCAGGGTGCCGAGGGGATGCACTGTCTGAATGTGTCACTGGCTGAGCTGTGATTTGTAATGGCAAATAAATTTGTTTGTTTGCAAATTGTAACAACTCCTGGAAGAGTATTTGGCAACAGAAAACAGTTCATCTTGTCTCTAGAGGAGGAGTCTACTCTTTTCACAGGGTTTTAAAGATGCTTATGGTCCGCCAGTGACAGCATTTAAGCAATGCAACTCAGCTCACCTATCTCACCCCCATTCTCAGTATTGCCACCCTTTTGTGTTCCTGTCATAAATTATAACCAGATGTTTACACTCACAGAGCCGCTGTAACAAAATCCACTGGGTGAATTCCTTGTTAGCTGCCCTGCTAAGGCACAGCAATATCTCTTGATGAATTGATGAGCTGCCCATATCCAAAAATACTTTTCTGGACTGCGAATTGTTGGGAAGTTGCCTCCAATTCACACAGCTGGAAAGAGAGAGTTTTGTTTCTTACACAGTTTTGTCAATCTCTACGGGATATCTCTACGTACAATGAGCCTCAAGACAATAAAGATGGGCAAATCCATAGTCAAAATCTTGAGTAATAGCACTGTTTCAGTGGAGTTCTCTGGATTTACAGTGGTGAAAGTGAGATTGGAATATGGACAACTACTGAGGGGCTAGTAAGTCCTTTTCTCACTCTTTTTACCCCTAAGACAGAAAATTAAGCTAATAAAAACAATACTGGGCTGAAAGGGAAGTGAAGTGGCTGTTGCACAGAACCCTGTACACAGAGTTCTCATAAGCAACAGGGATTTTCCACCTGGGGAATTCCCTAAAACTCTGTTTATCCTCACAGAAGATGAGCAAGCAGCCAAGTAAGGGAATGCAGAGGATACAACTGCTCCAAAGGAAGATGGATCTTTGATTGCAGAGAGAGAAAGATTTTTCTAGAATCAGAATTACTACTATTTTTAAATCATAGAATCACAAAATCAAGTAGGTTGGAAAAGACCTTTAAGATCATAAAGTCCAACCTTTATCCCAGGACTGCCAAGACCACCATTAAACCATGACACTGAGGGCCTCATCTACATGGCTTTTGAACACTTCCAGGGACAGCAATTCCACCACTGCCCTGGGCAGCCTGTTCCGATGCCTGATCACCCTCTTGGTGAGGAAATTTTTCTCAATATTCAATCTAAACCTCCCCTGGAGCAGCTTGAGGCTGTTTCCTCTTGTCCTGTAACTTGTTACTTGGGAAAAAGACCATCCACCTCCAACAATCAATGTGACAGGTCACTTAATGGTCAATGGGGCCAATGCAAGGCTGAGGCATGTACACCAACGAGAGGGATTCACACTTGATCTTGCCCCAGCCCAGGGCAATAAAGTCTGTGGTAAAGGACATTTTACAAAGCACAACACAATAGAAAATAGGAACAGGGAATCTTACACAGGAGCTCTAAGACTGCCTAGTTTGTACCTCCTGTAGCCTTAGGAATACTCTTGAGTCTGGGTGTTTCCGCAGCAGATAGGTGTCTCTCATGTTAGCTATGTTGCACCAAAAGCCCCACCAAAATCAAAGTGATATTTCCAGGCAACTTTTCTCAATGCAGCAGCCTGAACACAGGAATTTTGTCCCACAGTCCAATGCCATGCACAGTGGTGGTGAAAGCAATGAGTTTTGCAGCCAAAATAA
Source organism: Coracopsis vasa (assembly GCA_026283785.1). NCBI lineage: Eukaryota > Metazoa > Chordata > Aves > Psittaciformes > Psittacidae > Coracopsis > Coracopsis vasa. The sequence continues at coordinate 7,848 of JANHGB010036828.1, read as the reverse complement.
AGCCTCATAAAGTACTACCTGCCATCAGGGTCTTGAGTGCCCTTTACTTGTCCTCCCTCCTGTCTCTCAGTGGATTCTTGATTGCTTTTACCTTTTTCTATCTTTTTTTTTTTTTCTTTCCTTCCCTTGAAGTTTCCTGATCTTCATCCTTCTGGATACCAAAGGACATGTTGGACCACCAGCCCCTGCCCCCTCCATGGCTGTGAGGGGTTTTGGCACTAACCTCTACAGCACAGGACCCAGTGCTGACAAGGGCTGCATGAGAGCTGAATAAGGCCTTTAAGATATGATCCTGGGTGAGTGTCCGGGCTGGCAGCAGAACAGGCAAGACTTGGAAATGTCATGAGAAAGCAAGCAGCCCCTCTTTAGAAACTCATCTTCACCCTGTGAAAGCTGAGTAACTGTGGGATTGGAGGAGTCTGAGCAAAGCAGCTCCACAGTGAGTCCATGGCACGGCTGGAGAGCACTCCCCTAGCTTCCTGCACACAAACATGCACTGTCTGGCCTGACTTCTGAGACTGGATGCTGGATTTAGGACCTGGCCATCAAGTGCTGTCATTGAATGATGTGCTAAGAATGGAGAAATGTCACTGAAGACCTTCCAAAGCTCTGATTCCACAGCTCATACACATCCTCCTGCTGCCAAGCTTGTTTCCAGAGTGAAAGCTGATCCCCCACTCAACAGGGAAATGTGAGAGCCCCTACATCCACCAGAAAGAAGAAAGGGAAGTGCCTTGGTCACAGTCCTTCCTACTCTGTCTACACTGAACTGCAGCCAGAGGCACTGAACCTGGGAATGGGTTTCTTAAGAACTTCAGGAAATGGCAGACACCTGGCTCAGCTTCTGTACTTTGGTCACCTTCCATTTTCATTATGTTGAGCTGAAAACAGGCAGGTCTTCCACACTTGGCCATGATTCTGGGTCTAAATCACCTCTGGACACCCACTGCTCTTGCCCACAGCCACTGAAATCAATGGGGCTTCACACACCGGTGCATGAGTCTCAGCTGGAAAGTGATGATGTGAGATCAGAGCTTTTGTCTGCAATCCATGCATGCCGAAGAGTGCTAGAGAAACAACAGGAAACAACGAGCTTAATAATTGACATATCAAAGTCTACCTATCCCTTTGTCATTAGATTATGTTTAGAATATATTGGGTAAAATGAATACAATCACTCTGAGTAAAAAAGCCTACAGGCTCTCAGTACCACCATTTGTTTTTAAAGTCCTTTTATGCATATTAATGACAACATCTCTCAAAGATTTATAAGTTACTCTGATTTTACTGGTGGGGAAGCAGAGGTTAAGTAAGTTTTTTAAGGCCACACAGCAAGTGCTTGGATTTATAACTCCCAAGTCTGCCTTCTGCTCAGCCCAGCAGGCCATGCTGACTCACTGTGGAATGCATATTTCCAGCAGACCATTAAGGGACAAGAGGAATCAAAAGGAACAAAAGGTACAGATAAAGTAAGCATTAATTCTAAAACATAAATGTTTTCTGCCATTCAAGAAACCTGAGCCAACTTCCGACCTCACCAGCACTTAGCCAGGAACAGGAGCACTAGAATAACACGAGGGAGAGTGTTCCAACAGTGTTTCTAGCAAGACTGAAAGTCAGACACAACAGCCTGATGTCATGAGATTTCCAATGCAAACAAAATCCAGTACGTGTCTGAGATTTCACAGGAAGTTTATGGAGATTTACCCCAAGGTCGCTTTTAAGTCCAGAGAAGCCACAACTGTTCCTTCCTTCCATGCAGACCCTGGCATCCACAAGGCTGTAAGAAACCCGCAGTGATACTGTTATCCCAGTTTCTGGACTATTATTTCTGTGCTTCTATGCTACATTATACAAGTCTGCTCGTCAGTGTCAGACCTATCTGTATGTACTGGAACACTTAAAAAACCCACCAAACCTGTTTTAAACAAATTAAGAATTGAAATATTAATTTACTCCTTTTAAAGATGAAATATTTTAGGGAAACTAAGAAAATTAAATGGAACTGACCCTGCAATTTCAAAGACTTTTTGTGAGACATTAACCAAGACGAGTGTGAAAGGAAGTGCCGATTATGTGATAATACTATAACCAGACCGTCTGGAATTTGGCTCTGGAGTGGGAATAAAGAATTCATTTCCATTCCATTAAGAGTCTCCATCCATAAAAAGTTCATTTCCTTTTATAGGTAAGCAGAAGGGAGATGCCCAACCTGACATAGCTCCCTGAGTAATCAGATGGGAGCTGTAAAGACCTTAATGCACAGAGCAGTTCCAGCTGCGAGCTACCTGCTCTGTGTACTCTCTTCCAGCTGCATTTCATTTATGCTTATGCAATTTATGTCACAGCATAAATCCCAGCCTGTTGGTGGCAGATTCAGATATCAGCATCTACAGCAATCTTTTTTTGTGCACTGAGAGGTAGAGGCTGAGATCTGAGTGACAAAGTATCAACAATAAAACCCCAGAAAGTAGAGAATAAACTGAACAGCCCTGTTTGAACTTGGCTTTGGTTAAAGTCAAGCAGCCAAAAGTGCTCCTGATCCAATACACACATGTAGAAAACAGATGGGGAAATCACTTATTCTGATACTGAATTTAGAGCCTGGCATTCTAAACTTATTCTGCGGCTAGGTAAGTCAGAACCAGACACTACTCCTGCTATGCATTATCATTTCAGATTCACGGCCTTCTGAGTCTCAGTATACAGAAATGTTTTAAATGATGTTACAAATAAAATTCACAATAAAAATCTTGTCAGTTTTAGTCAAGAGGAAAAACTCCAATTCTGCTTATGTTTCTTGCTACAAAACTGGGACTGTTTTGCTCATTTTGAAAGCTCTGGTAAAATAACACTTGGATATCTACAACTGGAAGAATGAAAATTAAAAGATCTTCCCAAAACTGTTCTCTTCGCCAGGAGCACATCTGCATCTGCCCAATTTTCCTTGGAAACATCTGCAGTTTCTAAGGAAGTTGCTAATCTCTCTCTGAATCTTCCTCCTTACTCTTTTTGATCCATCACTTTCAGCATTCTTCCTTCACGTGCCAAAAAGTCACACTGAACCTCACATCCTAATGCTTGCTTGCCTACCAAAAACCCCCAAAACAGGGAAGTTACCCATATAAAATTTTTATGAAGAAACTATGCTCACTGTTGTGCACCAGTGACTTTCACATGTGGTTGGTGAACTCCAACCTGCTTGCATGGCCATGCAGAGATAACAGAGCGCACAGCTCAGACGCCACTTCCTCTCCTCCCTGCCTCTGCAGCAGATGTGTGTCCACGTTTCATCTGTGCAGTACAGGGCACAGCTGAAAAAGCCGAGGTAGCACCATAACCCATGGCCCGTGTGCAGCTGGTTATACCAGATCACTGATACGTGGCGGTACTGGTCTCATCTCTTAACACCTCTTTTGGCCTCACAGACTAACTCTGTCCTACGTAAAAAGTCTTGCAACAGAAGGGGAGTGTCTCCAGTGGTGTATGTTCACTCTAGAAGCCACTTCAGCATCCTCTATGTGACCAGCGTTAAGTCTATTATGGAGCCATAGCCAAAAGAAGAGTGGTAAATGCGGGGCATCCCTACGTGCTGCTCTTGTGATCTGTATTGCTGCTGTAGACTACAGGAGCCCAGAGGCTACAATACCCTGTTCAGTGGAGCAGGGACTGGTCTCTATCCAGTCCCACTATACAGAGAGTCTCACAAGTGGTGCATAGACTCCTCATGCCAAGCTCAGCTTGTTCACAAGTCATATTTCAGACGTTTTCTACTGAAAGATGAAGCAATCCACATATGACTTAGCTTGATTTAACGAAAGTACCAACAGAATCAACTACAGCACTAGAAAAAGGAAGTAAAAACTGAAAACAAGACTCATACAATGTTAGCTTCTTGTTTCTTTATTACAGGAAGGTAAAAAGATGACTACTACTGGTAGCAATGGACTGGTGAATTATAGCAAACTGATACCCTCTCTTCAAAACATGGTATCTTCCACCTCATCAACAGCTTTCAGCATAGACTTGGCTAGGCTCAGCTTAAATAAGATAGGTTATGGTGTGCTGTAAGCAGTGAAGATGACAAGATGAAATTATGTGAGAGAAATATGTTTTATGAACAGAATTCCTGGTGCATAAGAAATGGTGTAAACCTCAAGTCCAGGTGAAGCATCAGAGAGGACAGGAGATGAAATGACAGGGAGAGGCAGAGATGAGAAGAATGCAGTGGGAGTGAGAGGGCTAACTGGCACAGCATCCCAATGCAGGTCCCTGGGTCAGATGTGTGCTAGCATTAGTGCCTGGGCAGGGAAGCACATTGGGAATGAAACAGCAGGTGCCCGAGTGCCCACAGGAGGTAAAGTCTGAGGCCTTGTACCCCTACGTTAGTTAAGATTTACAAACTGACTTGCAGTTAGATTGCTTACTTGGCTTAAAAACACTGCTCTATGGGAGCATCACTTGTTGCCTGGAGGAAGACAAGAGCTTACAAAACTGTTTACCTTTGAATTTTGGAACATATAAAGGCTAGAAGTTTCCACAAAGCTGTCGTCCTTCTGGCAGTGACTCCAAATGCCCAATATGAAATGCCCAGGGTCCTGAAAACTGTGAAAATGCAGGGAACAGACAGATCTATAGACACCTCTCAAGCTTTATTCCTTTTAATCCTCAAAGCGATGGCTCCATCTGCAAAGGCTTTCTGGAGGACCAGGTTAAACCAGGGCTAACAGTTCCCCTGACCACTGTTGCATTCCACATGAAAAATAGACAAACCAACCAAGCCTTAACTAAGCAAACTGTCCTGTACTAGCAGCCGAGGTGCTCGCTTTGCAAATCAGACAGCGCAACTCTGAAAACCAAAGAGAATTGAATAGTATTCTGAAACAAGAATTCACTTACCATCAGCATAATGGCGCGTTGGTGGGAGTGGCACACCGCTGTGAGGTTCCCAAACCGTATCACTGAGACCAAGAAAATATGTAAGTCAGTGCAATGAATAAAACCAGAGCTGGTGGTATAATAAATACCAACCTGGTGATTAAAAACCCCAGGATTCCTTAAATCAGGCTTATTTCAAAGTGATCTCACTAGAGGGCTTGTTTGCTTTTCCTAAACCTCCTTTTGACATAGCAGTGCACAGGGTAAGGACACACACATGCTCATTATCTGTGCACATTTGCAGGCTGTAATTCTAGTAAACATTAGATAGAGAGAAAAAAAAAGAGAGTTCCTTGAACTCTGAAATAAAGACTAAAGCTTTGCCTTCTGTTCTAATTAAAATGTTTGGAAACAGCCTTCAGTTCAAGCCCTGGTTAACCACTGTTCATGGACTGACACAAGGATTCAAACCAGCACCGTACACGGGAAACCCACTGGTTTGTAAGGAATGCATCTGGCAGGACTGACCAGTCCACACAGAAGCTGCCATGACTTTCACTGGGGTACTCCATTAGTTTCTATGTCCACTACAGAAACGGTGGTTGCCAGCTTAAACCTATGGATGTCTACATGCTTCATTTTTTGTCTGAAAATATCTGTACCAAATTAAACCATGTTCAGCCTGCAATGAGACAACAGCAGTATGAGGATGAGCATATGGCATTCCAGTTTTTACTTGCTCGCAGAAATCCAGCAGAAATTATTAACTAGTTTGTTTCAATATGCACACTTCATTAAGCCAGTGCAACCTTGACACATTCATACCTTCACACCAATGCAAGGCTCTGACAGCCTCTCTTCCAGAACACTTACCTGACAGAGACTGTGTTATTTGAAAAAGTCCTCATATGAAGGAATTTGGCTCAATAATGAATTCATAGTCTACAGTTCAAAACAAATTTACTATGATTTTCTTCCTGCTTTACATTAAGAGAATCTTATCTGTTCTTTTTTTCTTTGGCAAAGAAAGATACTACTGTATATACTTGATTCTTCATTTGGATTCCTGCCTTCTGATATTTAGATAAACATAATTTAATACACCAGAAATATTTAATGTTTTACAAAGAGCTTATGTTCACATTTGGTGGAACTTCTTTTGCTAACCTGTGTGCAAAAGGATTCCTGTATAAGAGGAACCAGTTCGGGCTCCACATGAGCAGCTGTTAATGTAGGCACACATTCAAAAATGCTGTTGTCTGAAATAGCAGCGCTCTAGACGTTGAAAGCCAAGAAGGGCCAGCTCGGGTTGCAGGGCTGCATGGCCACCCCTGTGCCATGGTGTCATCACCAGCCAGTGAAATCCTCCTCCTGCGAGCAGGCTGTTACCGGTCACTCCTCACGCTTCTTACAGGCATTGGGATTGGCCTTTAAGCAGTGATTCATGAAGGTACCACGCTGCTCTGCCTCTCTTGCTGCTGTCTTGGCTCACTGCATTCATTTGCCTCCTATTTTCTGCAAACCACCACACAACAAATTCTTTTCCAAACATCTCCCCATTTTTCCTTATCCAGAAGGTAGTTTAAAATCACAGACAGAAAGAACGTGTCACTTGAAGCCACAGCTGTGACTTGTTCACACTTTGACTTTAGAAGAAATCCTGATTTGTTGATTTTCAGTTGTGGCAATTTCCAGTAGATTTCCCATTCCCTTGGCAGTAATGAAGAACAATTGTTTTGTCTCATCACAGTCATTAGGAAATGCTTGTTGCTTAATGCTTAGTTACAATGATTTACAAACTATAAATGCCTACAGCAGAAACACATTTTTCAGGGTTCTGCACACAGACTGCTTCAGCTGTAACACCAGAGCATCAGTTCTGCTTTGCTGAGAGCACAGGCTGCACCACATCACTGTCAGATGGAGACTTCCAGCTTTCATCTCAGATTTCTGTGGCAGAGTGACCGTGGGAACACTCTGCTCCCTGGCAGTGAATTCCCAGCGAAGAACCACCAATTAGTTGCATTTGTCTCCTAATACTGTGTATCTTAGAAGTGTTCCTCTTCTGAAGCGTTTGCAAGAGCAGTACAAAGATACCAGGCAACACAAAACTCAGTCGAAGCACTTGAATAAGTTTAAGGTAACAGGTGAATCACACTACCCTGCGAGTGCGGGTACAGAATTATCTCTACTGCCACCAGAAATTAATTGCATCATGTTAACAGAGATTTGAGATTCATGATTCAACACCTGCACTTGCAGCAACTTGCTGCAAGTTTCAGCACTTGCAGAGATCTGTGAGTTATGAAACTGTGCAATGACGTTTGAATTCTTCTAGAAAGCCCCAACACCAGGGATGAGAAATGCTGCAACAATTTGCAACAATTTCTACATCATTCTGGATGATTTAGGAAAGTGTATCCCAAGTAACCAATCCACAAGGATTAATGCTGAAATCTAAGAAATGAACACTGAGTGAAGAAACTGCACTCTGATGTAATTCTCACGTCATTTAAGACTTATTTTAGTCACCAATGCAAATCTGAGTTAAACAAAGAGCTGGCTTCAGAAACAGGAACAACTTCAAAAACAACTGGCTTAGAGAAACAAGTTAACTTGTGTGTCAGCTGAGGAAGAAATCAGTTCTGCTAAAATTCAACCCCAGGTAACACTTAAACATACGCTAGACTTGCAAATTCTGAATGTGACGACATTACCCATTTTTTCTGAGTTTGCAGAGAGTTTCATTTGCAATTTGCGCTTTTTAGTATTACTTTAAAATGATGTTATGGAATTTCTGAATCAATTACTTAATTTGCATTTCTCCAAAGTATTACGACCAAACACATTTTGATTAAAAACCAGCTACCTAGCTAACTTGCCCATCTACAATAGATGGGCGTGATAATTTTGACTTACTTATTAAAAACAGACAGAGAGATGGCTCATGCTAAAATCAATCTTCAGACC
>JANHGB010036826.1:0-19793 GCA_026283785.1 Coracopsis vasa | reverse complement strand
GTGTGAATACACGGCATTTAAGAAAAAGTAACCCAGTTTCTAATAGTTTAGCTACCAACACCTGTACATCTGAAACACTTTATGTTACAGGGAGAAAAATATAAAAAATAAACTCTGCATATTTCTAAGCCAGTTTCTTTATAATGTAATATAAACAGATATAAGGTGTATTTTCTTATTATCAATGCATCTATTCAATACTTAGACTAAGAAAGACTTCACAGTACACATGCATTCCCCATATTTTCAGTATTTCACATAACCTCTCAGTTCCCATTAACAAAGAGAATTCTCCACTGAATTCTCACTTTTGCAACAGTTTATATAATCTTTCAACAGTTTCCTATCAGCAAAAAGAAAACCTGAAGGTTTTTTTTAATTAAATATGCACTTTTTCAAAAACTTCTTAAATCCCGGTTCTGAGAGCACTGTCTCTTAAGCTATATACACATACAATTCAGATTTCCCCCAGCACATTTACAAGATCCTAACAATGTAAAACCTGTAGATACACAACCATAACAGCGGCCATCATCCAGCACCCTGTGCCTGTGGTTAAGCACAGCTTTTGCTTTTAGAAACAGTTCACAGGAGGCCAGATCCCTTTTAATTTTGTATTTTTATTACAATCTCCCCACACCTCCAAGTATAAACATTGAACCCTCCCCATTTCTCATCCCTCCCCTGCCTCCCACCCACAGCACGGTTGCATGGTAAGAGATCAAGGTGAAGCGTTTTAAAGCCACGTCAATGCCTAAGACACAGAACAGGTTTGGAGAAGGGAAAGCCTAATGTTAAAAAAAGTTAAACAGCTCACTGATTCCAAAATATTAATAAATAAAATATATAATAAAAAGTTTTATTTTTCCTCATTTTGAAGATTTTTCACAACAAAGGAATAAATTCAATAAAATAATGTAAAAGCTGTCATTTTGGAGTAAAAATCTGGTTTAGGAAACAATAGTGTACTGTAGGTTGCAATTATGGTACTTAGACTTAAGGAAGAAGTTACAGAGCCCCAGGCTTGCTGCCCGTTTATTGTTCCCTATGCAGGCCATAAATATGGCTTGTTATTGATACATCATATATATATATATGATATAAATATACATACATATGATGCATCTCTGTGGAGGCCCTTTTTAAAAACCAAACCAAAACATTACTGTGGTGTCACAAATATTCCCTGCAATTAAAATGGAGAGATATGAAGCAAAGATTTACTTATAAAGCTTATCATGGTAGGTACCAGACTGTTCAACTGCTTAGAGTAAAATATCACAGCAGGAAAGAAAACCCATTCACTGGATTCACAAGTTGCTTTTATCTGGATAGTCAAACTAGTGAGAGCAAGAACAGAGCTACTGCTATACTGAGAGATCTAAGCACCATAGTATGTCTGAAATACACAATACTTCTAAACAAACTATGAATTCTTTTAGAGACCTGTATCACCAGTGGGGCAAGAAAACAACATTTAATTTTCTGTTCAGATTTTATTTGAAATCTAATTCAAATTGTCAAAGCTACAAAAAGGGGGAACATTTGAGTTATTTCTGCTATGTCACAACATTCTAAAACAAAATATCACTACTGCCAGCAGATCACTTACACACATTTCTGATGAAACTTCTAAACACAAAAATGTTTCTTTCGGGAAATAGTCACAATGAAGGTATTTTGTACAATATAAAACAATGACAAGTCTACAGATGCCATTACTCATGAGTATACTCGTGCATTCACCAAAAAAAAAAAAAAAAAAGAAAGAAAAATTATCAGGAATGCTTTTTTGTTTTTTTCTTTTTTTTTTAACAGACTGTTCAGGCACAAAAACAAAACCGCATTTCCAGTAAGTGACAGCATCATAAAAAATAGTAACATTGTCAGTGTTTGCTTTTCTTTGACTTCTTGTGAGATCTGTGAGGAGAACGGGACTGAGACCTGGATTTTTTCCCTGACTTTTTAGGGGATCTGGATCGTGATCTTCTTGATCTTTTGGGTGTCCTGGAGCCAGAAGGCGACCTGCCAAAAAAACCAAAAACAAGTTCATGTCAAATCCTGATTGATGATACCGGCTTTTCTTGCAGTTATTTGGAATTCATTTCTTCAACTAAACAAGGTAGAAAATATTTTTCTTTAGTAAGGGAAAATAGCACAATGATTTCTTGCCTTTGAGAATAAGGCAGTTTTTGCATTATAAAGTTTTTAATGTATTTTGGGCTTAACTGCAGTGCTTAGAACCCACAAGAAAAGTAACACCAACTAGTGTCCTCCTTAAACCTACATAAGGAATTCACAACTTTCCACATCTGCCTCAACCACCTTGGCTCTTGTATTAATAGCAGCCTATATTTGTATAGAAGAAAACAGAAATGAACAACTGTTTTGAACTGTTACGCTAAAATACTTCTGTTTTTATTTGAATTCCCAATTTATAGCACAAGAATCCAATTACTGTAAATATTTACTACGATATTCTCAACAGCATGAAAAGAATATTCCTCAATATGTCTGAGAAATCTTTCATTAATAAGACATTCTACACTTTTAAAAGAAATGGAAGCTGAACTTTGAAGTTTTGAGCTGCGAAACCATCAATACAATAATAAAATCTCACTCCAAGTTTAACATTAAGTAGAAACAAATATCTGTCAGTCTGGAGATTAGGAAACACCTACTTCAGAAACAAAACCCCATAAGCAATATCTAATCTAGATTTTTTTTTCCCATTAAAAAAAAAAAATCATGGGAGAGGAGATTTATGTAAGCAGATCAACAGTGGAAGTCTGCATGCTCAGTATAATTCTACAAGTTTGATGGGCTATAGAAGATTTGTCCTTTGAAAATAAAATCTAATAAAGCAGTAAGGTGCTTTGGTTTAAAAGCAGTATTACTCAAAATTATCAGTAAACAGGTGAACAAGAACACAGAAGTGAAGAGTCTTGAGCTATCAAGGCAGGAGCCCGTATACATTTCAGACACCAGTATCCAAAGATATTAACCTGCAACATGCAGCACAGTCCATTACTAGAGAAAATAATTGTGTATCCAATGTGCTCTGTTAAAAGAAACAAAACTCACCCACAAAAAAAACCTAAACAAAACACACCTATATACTTAACTTTTCTACAACCTAAAATGGAGAAGATACCAGCTTACCTTTTGCCTTTTTTACTGACATCTCTGGGAGAATCCTTATGTGATGACCGAGAACGTGAACTCTCTTTGTGGGACCGCTCCGAGCGCTCTGACCGTTCGGATTTTGGTGACGGAGATTTTGCTCGTCTACTGCCACTGCTGCGAGATGGGCTGGGTGAAGCACTGTGTCGTCTTTTCCTTTGTAAAGAAAGATACAGTCATGTACATACACATGCAGACACAGAGAACTGAAAATGGATACTAAAAAAATAGCTTTCTTCCTGTAGATATTTTCTTTTGGCAGTATAACATTAGATCCTTTGAAGTAATTATAAAGTAGTACAGTTTTTGTTACTTAAAATAATAAAAAGAAGTTCAACATGTGCATAAGCTTTTCTCTGGTTGAAAAAAAAATAATAATAATTAAGGCCTGTGACTCTTCTACTCATCTTTGACAGTGTAAAAACATTCTGTCATAGTTTCCTGACAGTCAAGACATTCTACCCAATCTATCCTTAATACCAAGGATAAGTTTGGCTATACAAGTATTAGAAAATCAGAGTGTACAATCAATTACCCTAAAACCTCACTGTTTTGAAGAGTTTTCACTATGAGTAACATTTACACAAGTAATTTGTGGTACGACTTCAGTACAGTTTTCTGAGTAATACATTGCAGTCAGTTCACTGCTAAAAAGAGAGTGATTCTACCATATTTCCTCAGGGCCTAAATAAGCCAAAAAGGGATTCTATTCAAAAGGGTTCATCACTTGGGGCAGGATAAAAATGACACTTCCTTTAATATTTTTAAGTATGTTTTAATATCCAAAGCATGTTTTTTATTGTTTGGTGGGGTTTTTTTATTTGGGTGGTTTTGTGATTTTCTTCTAAAATAAGGTGTGTAATACCCCACAATTTCAAGGCTGCCACTGTATACAAAGATACTAACTATGAGGTTTTTCCTCCTATCCACTTTACTCCAAGGAAAGCCATACCTCTCTTTTCTTGTTGGTGTGCATTCCTCCTTTTCCTTCTTGTCTTTGGACCTGGAGTCACATTTTTCCTTGTCCTTTTTGTCTCTGTCTCGTTCTCTTTCCAACTCTTTTTCTTTTTCCTAAATTATTAGAAGCATTAATGATTTCAGGTGAAGTGTGACTAATTATTAAGTAAAAACACTTAAGGTAATCACAAACAGCATAAAAGCACTGAGCACTGAAAGAACACAGCACATAATCCAGGAAGGAGCTAATGTCACACCACACCACTCTTCAAATCTGTACTACTGCTTTGTACACAGCAGAATTATTTATTGTAACACAAACATTGACAGAACCATGTAAGATATTGCCCTAGGTGAGAAAGTCTGAGTATCTAATTGGAAATGCAGAGTCTTCATTTTATAGATTTTGGGGAAACATTACAGCTGTAATAGATTTTTCTAAACTAAATTAAACACAAAAGGATACCGAGAACCTCTTTTCTACTTAAAACACATGCATTCATCTTCATTAATCCAGACTGAAAACTGAGATAATCTCATAACTACAAGACATCTAAAGGCAAAACAAAAATAAACAAGATTCTGCAATCGCATCTACTCTGTCAAAAAAAACCCCACAAATATGGTCCATTTCTATATACCAACAGGACCATTTTGAAAGAAAAAATATACCCTGAGCAAACCTTGCCTGTCTGCCAAATACAAAAGTAACTATACAAAAATAAACCTAAACCATGGGCAAGTCTGTACAGAGAGATCAAGAGATGTGCTTCTTCCAGTATTGGCATAAGGAAAAGAAAAAAACCTTCTGTGGCAAAAAAAATGAACAGATGTTCCCTGCATACCCCATAAAGATAACAAAGAAGGGGCGATTTCACTAAATCAAAGAAGGGGGTGGGGGAAATGAGTGAGGGGAGATTAACACAAGTGCAGGAAATACCAGGACAGTTATAGCAATCTAGCCTCGCATTTTCTTTACATGGGAGACTTATCAGTAACATTTTAAAGTTCCCCTTATCATTATACCTGCTATTGCAAACTACTGTTAGATTCCATTAAAACCAATGGGCTATAAAGATATTCCTAGTTTATTTGTTAGCATAGCTAATTATTTCATCTTGATAAATAGGAATAAACTATCTTCAATAGCTTTAAGTTCCTATTTTCTTAACAATACACAACAGTACTAGGATCTACTCTAGGAATTAGACAAAAAATGACAACCAACTACCAAGTTTGTGGGAAATGCAATCAGAGCTAGTATAACGTTATAAAAGCTAGCTTTATTATGGCATTAAAGCAAAAGATAAAGTTATTCCCTTATCAACAGAGCTGTTATTTTTTAAAGAACACCTGTTCTTTATCATTAAATTGTTATCATAATTGTTAATTATCATTAAATATTTCTTAACTAAATATTACTTTCAGCTTTGAAAGTGAGATAATTATAAAAAAAATGTGAAATATTGCAAGTTGATTGAACTTATTCTACACAAGGCATCTCACAAAGTTATCAGCATTATGATTTCTGGGGGTTTAAGCTAACTGTTTAAAAAAGTAGGTAAGCTAACTGTTTAAAGTAGGTTCTAACTTACTGTCTCAGTAAATATTCTATGCTTATTGTATAAATCACTTCTTTCTCAAATTACAGGAAACACTGAGGAAGTGGAAAGTCTTGGGATGTAACTACATTTAAAAGGAAAGTTACTTCTAAAATCAAAGTCTTAACCACTAACATCAACCTCCAAATGCGTAAATGTCCTTTAGAGATCAGCTTTCTTAATTTTTACAAGTCTCTTTCTTCAAGGTACTTGGCAAAGTTACTTTAGTGAATTAGTCAGATATTGAGCGCCAAATAATGCAAAGAACAAGTGACAGACAAACATCTGGTGAAAACTGCCTATTTGTATTTCGCTTCCAGGAAACTGCATAGGTACCTAATTTCATCATTGATCTGCCAGGCTGTGAAACTAGATTAGAGAAGCATCTGCCACTTACTCTCCCTCGCTAAATGCATTGTCCAAAGAGGCTCTGTGTTCTTTTGTAATGTTTCAAAGATTCAGATCACATCACATGCATGATGCTAATTTCTAAAGCCACTCTGACTTCATAGTGCAGAGAGGACTACTAAAAATAGTAATGATACAGAATTATTCCCTTTTGGGTGACAGTATGAGCTGGAATTATCCAGGAAATCTTAGACACTGGAGAATCAGAAGCATATATGCTGCTTAACACCATTCTTTCTCTTCCTTTGGAAGCCTTTAACACAATGGATCAATTACTGAAAGCAAAATGAAAAGTCTAAGGAACAGCTTCAATTAACAGCTCTCGCTTTCCTTTTCCCACTTAACAGTTTGCTTTATGTAGGAGATCCAGAAGTGACCTCTATGGTTTCAAAACATTCTAATGATACCCATCTGTACAGGGTGAAATACTACATCATTATGAGATTATATAGGAAAGATTATGTCTACTCTGCAGAAAGCACTTGGACTCAGACATGCAGTTTGACATTATAGTAGAATTTTATCGAAAACCATGTGTTGTTCTGCTTAATGCCACCTTACATTCGATAAACTCAATAAAATCCTATCAACAGAATCAGAGCCAAACATAAAGAACATTTCTTACCCTCTGGAGCAGCTTGTCTCTATAGTGTTCAACCTGTTCCTGAAAACTCTGGCCTGGTTTCTTGGGTCTTTTCCCAGACTCTAACTCATCCTGAAACTTCATCACCTTAAGCTGTGAAAATAATACTGACCATTAGGTTATTGGGCTTATTGTTATCCAGTTAGGCAGGTGACTGAAAATGAAATTCCCATGATTTGTATTCTTCATTCTTCCTATATAAGTTTGTGCACAAAAAGATACTAACTTTATTTAAACTGGATCAAATCAACAAAACCACATACACGTCTGCAGGCACCTGCAGTTGTTTACAGACATGTTAAGAACTAAAAATAAAGGGATGTTTTTCTGTTATTCTATTAAATTCTGTTCACATGATTAGAACAATGCACCCTTATATTTCTTAGATCATCTGGTTTTTTTTCTTTCAAAATTAAATAATTTACTGCAGGTTTCTTAAGGTATCATTTCAACTTTTCTTGTCTACTCCAAGTTTTCCTTCAGAAACTGTTTTTTTTCCATTTAACCCTAAATGTTAAAATCAAA
Organism: Coracopsis vasa; assembly: GCA_026283785.1. Classification (NCBI taxonomy): domain Eukaryota; kingdom Metazoa; phylum Chordata; class Aves; order Psittaciformes; family Psittacidae; genus Coracopsis; species Coracopsis vasa. The sequence goes on along the minus strand of JANHGB010036826.1, from coordinate 12,476 downwards.
AGACTTATACACTTAAGACATTAAAGCAAATGCATCTCCTCTTTAGGGCTGTTTGCACTGAGTGGCTGATTTGAAAGAAGTTGGTTTTTACTAACATAATACTCTATCGCGCACTAGCAAGCTTAGCATCAAAATTCAGTTAAATGCAACACTAAATTTACTGTGATAATATTCCCAACTGAGTCAAAAAGTTAAAATAGTGTCAGAATCTTTCCATGTGGATTTTTTTTTTCCCCTAAATAGACTAAAACCTTTCCCCAAGTTGATTCACATTATAAAACTTCTCTCACGTGACTTAGCATTCATTTGTCAATTTTTAATTCTTACTGACATGGTCTTTTATAGATAATACTTCAATTTTTCTTTTTTGTGATCAGAAGAATTTTTGGGGGCTGCAGGGAGGGGTGCGGAGCAGCTTGGTAATAAGTCACGTTGTATGTGTCAACCATCTTCCAAATATTTATGCTTTGACCCTCCTGTACTTCCTGTCTCAATACCAATTGCACAGTTATATATGCAAGAGTAGATTTTTCCAGTGCTTGAGGTTTGGTTTCATTTTTAGCTAACACACAAAATACTTTTGTCTTTAGAAATATTTAACTCTTCCACACCGAACACACACAAAGGAAAAAACTTTGTCAGCTGTGTCCATTTTGATTATCTGAAGGGATTCTTATTCTTCAGGTCCTCAATTCCATAATATGAAGGGGGCACTAAATCAAATCCTAAAAATTTCTTTTTTCCTTCTCAAAAGAGAAGGCCATAACAGATATGAAGATACCACATACTCTAATCCTTCCAATTACTGACAGAGAAGGAAGGAAAGGTGCAACAAAAACAAATCAATCATAAGAGCAAATATGTTAAGAAACATAAAAGCCAGACAAAAATAGCACTACTTTGAACAGGATCCTCTTCCCCTTCAGTTATAGAGCTTATACCAACAACACATTTTTCATTTTAGTCTCAAAACACTACGGAGCAACTTGTTTTTTGGGGTGAAGGGACAGACTCCAATCAGGCATTGCTATCTTGTATAAGCTAAATTTCTGACAAATGTTCTGCTTATCTCCCTCATTTTACAGAGTACGTGCTACCTAAGGGTGAGCAGTTTTGCTTACAATTCCTGCAATTAAAGTCAGCAGCCAATGAAGAGCTGGCATCATCATTTGTCATTTTTAATCTGCTCCTTGAAATGCAGAAATACCTCCTGGACCCATATATTCAGTGTCACCCTGTACAACCTGTTCTGCTACAAAATCAAGTTTGCCTTCTCTACCATGATAAGGAAGGAAAAATAAGAAAAGCCTATATAACCACTGACTCAACACCTCCCCAAACTCCAACTAAGTTAACATCGTACGGTTTCCCAAGGCAACTGTGGTCTTTTACAGAACAATCATCAATGGATCGCTGTCCCACATAGTTCCTGTATCTCCCTTTGAACCTATGTAAACTGACTACTTTTAGTACAACCCCGGGAAAAAGAGAGAAGTGGTACAAAATGCTGAGAGGGCATTAACAGCTCACATCCACCCTCCTTCACCACTCCAAGCAAAGAGTTTCTCCTCACCCCTGCCATCACTAGTGCTTGTCTTAGCCTTCTAATAGCCAGATCAACTCACTAATCCAGTAGAAGCCCACCCCTCACCTTCAATTCCACCCACAGACACACACTGCCCACATTAGTGAGATGTATTGGCTCAGGGTAAGAATGAGCAAGTGCCTGAGCTCACAGGTAGAATCAGGATAGTCCCTTTCAGCAGAGGCAAGTAATTAGCTTTTGCTATTTCATCCCCACCAAAACTTTGGTTTAAAAGAAAAAGGATTACTTGGGTCTGAAAGTCCACAAAAGAATTCTCTAAATAATTCTACTGCTCAGAACTACTATATAAACATATACCTTAGTTACTTCCCTTCAGCATTTCACTATTTGTAGCATATTAGTCATAACGAACATTCTTCTTATTGATCTTTTCATGTAGTGTATGATGCTTATATTCCTATCATAGAGATCCAGATATACCCCCAGGAGAAAGAGATCTCTAAAACTTAGGCTTAAATATGCTTAAACATCTAGTTGATGAAGCATTGATTTTGTAAGCATTTCAACTTTGTAAACCTGCATTTAAAAAGAACTAATATACTCTCACTGAACTGGTTATTCTTTAACTATTTTTGTCAAACAAAAACCATTAAGACTGTTCGTCCTTAGAAGAGGATACATTGACTTTAACTAGAGTCTGTAACATGCACGGCAATATGGAAGAGGACATTTTTCAAAACCCTGTGCCAAAACTTTGTAGTATTAATTTCTCAGGTACAGCAGTCTCCTGCAGCAGAAAGAGTTTACAGGTTTTCAGAGACTGCAGTGCAGAAGTGTCCAACATCACTGAGGTTCCTGTGAGCAATCTCTACTAAGTGCTCCAATGCAGGGATCGTATTTCTCACTAACCATAAGGAGGCATCTCTCATAAGTTCAAAATTAAGAGCTCCACAACACAAGTTTTGTCTTCTGGTTCTCACCTTGAAATTTCCCCCTCTCTCCTCAAACTCATTTGGGAGAGATTAAAAGATTCAGCCTTTCCTAGAATTTAACGCCTGGATTACAGACTAACCAGTTCACTAGCAAGTTACAAAAAAGGCTAACATCTTGCTACCATGGTTCAGGGAAACCACAGACTGACGCGAAGCCAAGCCCTGCCTGTAACTTTTTGCCTGCTGACACACACAGGTGTGCTGTGGGTAGCCCCCTTTGCTTAAAATAAATCTGTTTTCAAAAACTGTTCTTGGTTTTTCTCATCTTCTGCTGATACTGAGTCCATACACAGTTGTCTCTGGGGCACGGGGAAAGACTCTTTCAGAAAAGGTTATTCCACAGTTATACAGCCTCATAACTTCAGTGGCCAATTTCAAACACAACTTATTTGAAGTAAATTAGCCGCATATTGCACACTAGGATTAACTAGGAAGTTAATCACCAGATGTTTGATAAAACACAGGAATTTCCGCTTGGTATGTAATTGCACCTAAATCTAGACTGATTACAGATAGGATACACATCCAAGATACCTGGTTGGAACCAGGTGATCTTTAAGGTCCCTTCCAACCCAAACCATTCTATGATTTTATGACTACTCTGCATACTAAGCACCATAAAAGAAATAATGGAAACTCTGTGGAACTTTGGGCTCTTGACAAAAGTATACAGGGCCCTGAAATTCACAACAGGCCTTGGGTACGATCTCGATCTGCTCTTCTGGACTACGCTTTATCTGTTCTTACCTTGTGCTTTAGTCATTCTCTGTTGAAGACTGAATACTACACCAAAAGAACTCTGATCTATCTTGTCTGGTACAGCAAGGAAAGTAACCTCCTTTTCCTTGGTGACATACAGGAAAAACCTCTTTGGCTTTTGGTAGAGAAACAAATTGCACCTCAAATACCATGAAACATTGAGGGGTCGGGTGGGGAGACAAAGGGAAGAGCAAGTACACAGCTGTGGGGAATCTCTATGCACTGGGCAGGTGGATACTGACAGGGCACAGACACAGGACAGTACAGCAGAACCCAAACCTGCACCTTCTGGAGTTCAGTGGTATGTAGCAGAAAGGCTGAACAGGAAGACTGCAGACCATTAGTCTCCTACCTCTGACTAAGCAATGAAATGCTACTTTGACGTCTCAGGTGGCTAACACAAAGGTGAGCCAAGACAGTTACTGAAGAGGACAAACCTCCTCCACTCTGTGCTTTTTGGGTAGAATTATAAAAGCTTGCACAGCAACATGGAGACAGAAGTGAAGTACCTTAGAGAAAGGTCCAAGGAGGACAATGCTGCTTCATTTTGCCTGTAAAAACCATTCTGAAATTTGAGTTAAAACGTAAAGCAAAGCGCCTATCTTCCCACACTTAAAAAAAACAAAAACAAAACCAAAAAACCAACAAAACACACCAAACAGTAAAGAAATCACTCTTTGCTTACGTTACAAACAAATCCTATGTTCTGGCTAAGGTCTGGAAAGAGTTAACGCTCCAGGTTCACAGGGGTATGGGGAAGGCAAACAAAGGGTTAACAACTTGCTTTCTCTGATGGCACCAGTCTGATGGCTTTGCCCAAAGTTTATTTCTTACTGCACTTTTCCCTGCCAGCTGACAAACTGAATTTACTGACTGTGCCAAGAGAAAAAATTGTACTCATTGATTTAAAAAAACGCATTAAAAATTATGTGTCAGCTTCCCTGCAAGTCACTGTGTAAATTGCCAGAGAATCAGACTTTGCCCCTTTTTTTGCCAAAGACTTTACGTGACATTTTTAGCAGTGTACATTAAATGGCATAATTGTTAAAGCTAGTAACTGGGGTTGGTTTTTTTCTCCTCTCAAATTTAATAGTGAATGGGTTCTTTGGCAGGGACTGGGTACATATTAATAAGAAACTTTGAGTGTGAATGCTTTTTGAGTACTTTCCTGTCAATGACAGACTTAAGGAGAGATTTTAAGTACTTCTGCCTAGTGTCTGAAATGTTCTGAAAATGAAAAAAAAGAAATTACAATCCTTTTCTGGATATTCCAGAAGTCTCAAACTGAGGTGGTAATTCACTTACCACAAAGAATAAAGATGGCAATATGCGCTTGAAAACATCACATATTTACCATCTAAAACTGTTACAGACATTTACATTGATGAGTGAACTTGCAACACTTGCGCGATGTAAAATTGACAATGGTTAAAGTAAATGACTTCCTAACCCGCCTCCACAACTGCCGGGATAACTTCTATAAAACAGATACTGAGTCTGAAAGGAACCCTTTCCATAACTACTACAATCATTACTACAACAAAATGAAAAGTAGGTACACTTGTACTTTCACTAGTCTAACATATATTTCCTACAAAACTACTGCCACCATGAGTCAAGACAAGACATAAACACAATTTAGATTTTCTCACATTCAGAATCTACTCACTTCAAATGGCTATGCATCATGAACTTTCAAACTGCTATGCAAAGCAAGAGGTTTCAAAGTGCTGAGTTATAGTCCATTAATTTTAATAATCTGAATTATTAAACAGAAACATATTTGGGAGAAACAACAGTTGTGATATTTTAAACGATTATTACTTGTACCTCTTAAAAGATTACCATGGGGCTTTGCTAACGTCTGATTTTAGCTAACTAGTACATTATTACATAAAGAGATAGGCAGCCACAATTCCACATTCAAAATATTACCCAAATTATAATCTGTCACTTGGAGATGCAACAACTGCAGCAAGTAGTTTAGCAGCTTCTCAGTATCAATTTAATGCACTGAACAGAAGGCACAGGAATTGCAGTATTCAGTGTATCATGGGGTTTAATGCTGAATAGAAGCTAGAAAGCTGTATGCAATTTTAAACCTTTTAATTTTAATTGCATTAAATTTAAATTTAATTTTAAATTCAATTTTGCATGGCACTGTATGACAGAAAGGCTTCACTGCTAGACAAAGCTCGTGCTAAATTCAAGTTCTAGTTACCTTCTCAGTCAACCACAAACTCAGAAGCCAGTATGAATACTTCAGAACCTGCGCTCATCAGCTAACAGCTATACTAAGGTCTATGCTTGGAGAAAGGATAACAGAACGAGCGAGTCCTATAAACTGCATGTAGGTCTTTGATTAAAATACCCCATTTCCAGAGTCACCTGGTTTAGTTGCATCTAATTCTTTGTTTGATGGCTGATAGAGTGAAAAGAGCAACTTCTAAATGCAATGAAATACAGACACTTCAAGGCAAGAGACAGAGAGAACAAGAACGGCATAGGACTAAGGCCACATCCAAAAGTCACTTCCATGTGCCAAGAGGAAGAAAGTGTAGAGCAACCGATGCAATCACAGGCCAGCAGTGGTACTGAAAAAGGACGCTGAAGAAAAGTAATTCTCAACATGCAATATACTCTGACTCAATTCTTCATTTTTCCTGCATTATTTTCAAAGCTAAAACAAGCAAGGCCGGTAAACCAACATCTCTTTGTGAAAATACACTGGACTACAAAAAAAAAATTCAAAAAATTATATAAAAATAGGATTATAATGATTTCAGTAAAAATAACTCCCTATTATACGCAGAGAACTGGGGACGAGTGAGAACTGGAAAGGTATCGAAGGGTGGCATAAAACAGCACATGCTGACCTCTATTTCTCGGAGTTTGGCACGCTTTTCTTCACTCATTTCTGAATATTTAACTGATGACTTGGATTCAGGCATTTCTTCTGTAATAGGATTGGAATACATGTGCTGCTCTTCTGACTTCGAACTCTGAGTGTCATCTTCGTCTTCACTTTCTTCTTCTTGACTTTACAGAAAACATAGAATTAACTGATATAGATACATATAAGAACGATCTGTTACAAAATTTACCATCTCTCCTAGTTATTATCTAGGATTAGTTACTAGGTTTGAAGTCTGTTAAGTAAGATTATGTTGTGTAAAAGTCTGCAGCTACAAAAGTTTCTGTGAGACAGGTATCTTGGTATTCTCATCCAAATTGTTATGGTTTTGGCAGACTATTCATAGAATCATCCCCAGATAATTTAAACTTTTTATATAAACAGATTGCAAAACAACTCTTGAAATTTAGTCACCAAATCTACATCTACCTCAGCTACAAAACAAGTCCACTACCTCAACAAAAATCTCTTTCAGCACTGTAATTGTGTTTTTCAGATACGTTGTTTTATAAAGGAACAATATTTACTGCACTTGCACTTTTTGGAGACAAACCTGACATAGCAGATACTCAAAATTATATTCTCAGACTGGCCACTAGAGTGCTGCAGGACTGCATGCAATGCAGCAATATATTTAAAGCATTAACTAATAGGTGCTCTCAATTGCCTAAAGTAAAAGACTGCTCAAAAACAACAGATGGCATGGAGTCTATTAGCACCCAAAGAAACATCTACATTGGAAAATGATTCACTGTGTTTGTCTCAAAAGCAAAAGGCAGAGGTTTAGACATATTCATACATACCTGACATCAAGATTTCCAAAATGCAAAATACTACTGCCTTTGTTCTTACTATTTGATATTACCAAATCAGCATCAATTTAAAGATTATGGTTGATAACTTTACAAAAAGGTGTAATTTTTTATGATACAGAAAAATTATGCGGGCTGCAAGCAAGCTGCACTGAAATCCTGACTTTTCTCCATTTCCTTACTTTCAAATTTTATTTTTGTTCTGCTTTTACAATACATACAATGCATATACATGCATATATATGTATATGATACACAGAATACATTGGGAGTTCCAAAGACGCTCAACCTTACAGGCATAAAGTTAAGTATGTTTTCAAGAGAATGAAAGAGTATTTACTTTTGAATTTCCTCCTCCTCGGATTCTTCATGTTGGTCAAAAAGCTCCCATTTAGAAGTAGTAACGGCTAGAAGAGACCATAAGATCATTTTAACAACAGAAAAAGCTATCACAAACTCAAAATTAGTATTTGTAGATATCACAAGTTATGATGTAATAAAATTTACCAGCACCTAGCACTTAATTCAGACTTTCTATTTCATAGAAATACTCAAAACTCCACACTATCACAATATCTACTACTTGCAGAGCTACTCACTTATATTGTGTGTCATGTTCCAGTAAATCCTTCAAAAGCAGCCATTTGTCAGTTTCTAAAATCTCACCTCACAAACAAAAATGTAGAAAGACAACCAACCACACACCCAGATTATTAATTTTTTTTTTTTTTCAAATATTTAATGAACTGGAAATTATTTCTAAAGGTTGGTAGGTTACTGAAGTAGAATAACAAAACCAGAATACACTATTTTCTTCACCAAAGTTATAACAAAAAAAACAAGCTAAAATTGAAAATCCTATTGTATTACTACAGAAATCATATTAACAGTTTTAAACAGATCAGTTGAAAATAATCATGAAACAAAGAAGTGACATTAAGCTTTCAGTTTACTTCAGGAAGCATTTACTTTACTATACACTTTCAAAACTAACCTTGAGCTTCCAGTTCCGATTCATCCACTGCTTCCCACTTCGAAGGGGCAACTTTAAATATAGGCTCATTCTTTTTTGAGTCTTCAGCTGCATCCACTGTTGGAGAAAGAGAGATAGAAAAATAATTTCCAATACTCTTCAAAAGTACAAACAGAAAAATCCTAATATAACTATCAGATTTAAATAGTAAAGCATATTAAGCTGCCTTATTATTCGCAAAGAAAAGAAATTAGTACTTGGAACCTGATACCCATAACATCAGAAGACACCTACTGTGTCCGTGAAGCAATCACAGACTAAAAGCAGTTTTAAAACTAATTCTTCCTAGAACAAATTGAAATTAATCAAAGTCAACATTTTACAAAGCTACATGCCATGTTAATTCTTGGCTGAACTTGTAAAAACTGCTTGAGGAAAATAGATCATTAAAAATTGAAGATTCAAATTGAAAGCAGTATTGAAACGTTTCATACAAGGAACTCCATCAAGATCGTCATCCAGCGACTTAATTGGGACTCCATCCAGATCATCAATAGGAGCAGCATCAATAGGAATTCCATCCACATCCTCTAGTGGAGCACCATCAAGCTCTTCCTCAATGGGAGCACCATCAAGATCATCTGGTACTTCCTGAAAGCAAAGAATAATTAATTGTTTCAGTAACAAATCTACACTGCTTTTTTTTACTTCTGCAGTCATTGATTCATTTCTTCTTAAAGGAATGGTTTTCAAAATACCTAAACACAAAACCCCTCGACTTTAACAACTTCTGTTACCCAGCACAGTTGCTTATTGTAGAAGATACACATAACAATATCTTCCTATGAAAAATTTTAAGCAAGAACTTGGAATTCTTTCACAATATACTGGAAGCTTTGCAATACCTATATTTAAAAGAAAAGATACTAAGCTGAGGTTTAGCTTGAAATCAGCCAATTACAGTCAGATAAATTATACTTAGTGCATACGAAACATTCCCTGAGAACTAGCAATCTGAACAACTAATAGAAATCGACTATTTAGCAAGAACACAAATTTAAGGAACACATGTAAATGCTATGTACACCTACACATTCTAACATGTTAGGTACACTGTCTTTCATAGGTGCATGTTCACTCTGCTCTACTATAAGAGAAATACGCCAACTTTCAAATTATACTGTAGGTCTGCCTCCAACTGTTCCAAAAGTCATGTTTCCAGAGTTACGAAATTAACTTAACCTAAACATACATAAATTTATGTCTTTATTTTCTTGAATAATACATATACATAACTGAAAGATCAGTACACACTGACTCAGTGCCAATGGCATCCCAAAACTTTTAAGCATAGAATTTAAAAATATTGAATAGTAATTTATACGTATCACTATATAGTAACTAAAACTCATTACATATCCTACTTAAAATAACCTCTATTAAAAACAATATACATAAATACTGTAGCATAACACAAAAGTTAGGAACTTACTGCTCTAATACAGTAGAGCAAAGATCAAAGTAGAATATCACCATTGTAAATGACCTACAACAACCTTCCTCTCAAACTAAGAAAGCTCAAATGGTTCCATCACATCTAAGTGTGACACTCACACAAAAAGAATGTGGATGATTCAGGTAGCCAGATGCCTGGCACTTGTCTTTGCTCTGAAATGGTTTCACAATATACCACCACCACAGCACCTAATCTACAAGCAACAAATGTATAAAGAGATCAAACAGTATTTGCATCTGAAAAATCTCTTAAGACTTGTATTTAAGAGTAAGGATTCATAGGAAAAAAGGTTTGTTCACCTTAATAGAGACATCAAAATAGTCCTTTGTCAGCCCTATTTCATACTTACACATTTTCCTCAGCATCTGCTAGCATCATTGAAGGTCACTTACCTCTGTTTCTTTATCTTCCATGATATTTACAAGCCCCAAGAAAATATTCTGTAGTTTGATCAGAAATGGTTCTGGATAGATTGCCCAGTCTTCCCATGCTCGGAAGCATGTCATTACCCGTTGCTAGAAACAACAGGGAAAAAACATGCTCATAAATTTGTATTAGGAAATTCTAAGTGATTGGAAAGACACCACAGAGAACTAACACTGTAGACAGTTACTCCTAAGTAGCTCCATACTAGAGTATATTACAATGATACCACGCTGATGTGAATGAAATTATGTTCCTACTTTCATGGTTTTTGTTTTTGTCAAGCTTCAACTCAAGCTTGACACATTAAACGCAGCTACAGGTATTAAAAATTATAATAAAAAAATATTCTACTGCCTGTCTTTACTACATAATTTAATAAATAGTTTTAAAATAGCATGTAACTAAAATTGATTCTCAATCTGGAGCAATTGGGAGGCAAAAAGGTAGGACAGCCAGGATAAAGGCCTTAAACAGAAAAACTAAACTGTCAGCTTTGTATTTAAAGATTCTGATTTAAATGGAAAAAAACAAACCAACAACAAACAAAAAAACCCACAAAAAAAAAAAAAAAAACAAAAAACCACAAAAAAAACCCCACAGCACTTCCTACTTTTGCCTCAAGAGGCTGTAATTACATCTTGGGCCTTCGGAGCCAGGCACTATAAACACAGCGTGAAAGAGCTGTCCTGTGCCAGAAAGCTCATCACTAGCGGGGCCAGAGCACAGAGTAAGGACCAAGGCAGCAAGACAAGAGCAGCTGCCTCAAATAGTCCAGGCAGGCAGCAGGAATGAAACAGACCTTCAGAATATTCTCTCTCAGCCCTACGCCTGCTCCTTTCCCTGCATTCGGTAGAGACAGCCTCAGCACAGCTCATGTGGGACTAGAAAACAAATACGGAAAGTCTGATTCTTCCTCTCCATTTAAGCAAAGACATATTTCACTCCCTCACAAGTTACCAAGGGGGATAACAAGGATATAATGCGTCTTTACAGGACTTTGAAAATCCTTAGTTACAAATACCTTCTAGCTATTGTTTTACTCCCAACTGTGAGGGAGCCCAAGACATCACACACACGTTAAGCAACATCATTCTTCGTTACGGTGCCCTGGCCTTGTTTGCAGCTCCAAGTCACCAGTGTGACCATCGACTGTTTGCAGAGCTCACCTGAAAGGGTTCCTCAAATGAGCAAATTGCCTTTCATGTACTGAAGAAGCTTGGATGAAATCCTCAAACTTTTAGTCATGGTATCTGTGTCCCAAGCATCTTGGATGCAGGTAGTTGGTAGGGCAGTTTTCTGCTTTGGGGTTTTCTTGGGGTAAAAATTAAGTCTGAGTATTGCCCAACAAGTTAACATCTCAACTTCATATCTGACAGCTTCTCATCTCACACACACATAGCTATTTTTAACTGCTGTTATTCACCAAGACAACTACATCAAACTGGAATCACGGTGTTACAGTGGCAGCAGCATCTGGGGAATCTGCTGCTTTGCAAACCAACAACTTACAGTAACACTGTCAAAGGGAATGTTGGAAAACAACCTAACAGCATAAATGTGGCCATGCTGCACTCCCAAACTTAAAACATCATTAATTTCACTGCCTGACAGCATCCTAAGGGCATAACCTTGTGCTTTTTACAAGTCTGTCCAGAGCACTTTTTAAATGACAGAGGAAACCAATGCTCGATGCCTACTAAGGCACTCTTGGCGCACTCTTAGAGCAACATCCAAGCACGCCAAGGCGGACTCAACCCTTTCCTAAATCAAGGAGAGTGGATGGTCTCCATCAGCCCACATCACCTTACTAGCTCGTTTCTGTGGGTCTGGACAACTAAAACCCACATCAGCCTTTTCAGGTAACCCCACATTCAGCTTGGCAGGGGGGTTACCGCTGTCCCGGGCTGCGTCTCCCCCTGGGTGAAACGGTGTCGAGCATGAGGGGAAGCCCTGCAGCCCTCGCCCGCCCGGCTGCACCCCGGGGCTACCCTCCCGCTTCCAAGCGGACACGCTCCTCCATCCCAGGCACTTCACGCCCGCCAGCCCTCAGCCTCTTGAGGGCACCCCACCACCAGCAGCACCACGCAGCGGGAAGAACCGCGGGGCAGAGGCAGGAGGGGCCGGGACCGGGCACGGCTTCACCCCGGTCCCCTCACCAAGCCTGTAGCGAGGCCGCCAAAATGGCGGGGGGGCGGGAAGCGGACCCCTGCCCGGATCGGGAGACGGAGAAGGATGGGAAAGATGCCCCCAGACCCCACGGGAGCGGGGGACTTCTCCTCAGCGGGGGAGCTCCGCTTCTCCTCAGAGCACCCGCGGGACGGGGACCGGGCCCGGCGTGGCCGTCGCCCGCATCGCCCTGGCGGCAGCACCCGTGCATCTCGCCGTGCAGGTTACCGCGCGCGCCGGGGCGCAAGAGCAGGATGTGTACCGCGCCGTGGGCGCCGCCACGCTGGATACCGACCGCGCCGCCGCACGCCTGCTGCCGGCCTTCCAGACCGCCGAACTGGCCGAGCGTTTCGACCAGGCCCGCCAGCATTT
>JANHGB010036824.1:0-15445 GCA_026283785.1 Coracopsis vasa | reverse complement strand
TGCACGGTCACTGTCCTTGTGTACGAGCAGTGGCTACCAGCCATTTCCAGTTGTGAGCTAAAGCTCAGCCCTGCTCCCTCAGCCTGCTCTGCTGGCCTCACCTCCTTTAAGCTGGAAGTGCAAGCTGGAAGTACACTCTCTGCTGTGTTTACCCACAAACACACATCACTCAGTACACAGTCAGGAGACACAGATGAACTTTCCTGCAGAAGGCAGGTGTAGGCTGATCCCTAAAGGCTCTATGGCTTCTTCCTGAAATGAGGGATCCCCGGACTGGCCTGAGAATCTTCACAGACCTGCTTTCTCCCACAAATAAAAGCTCTTTTTGGGTCTCCAACATTGAGGGGACATTTTTCAAAGAAGAACCTTCTCCAAAGCAAGAAGGTAGCTACTGTATGGATGCCCTGAGGGGAACCAACAGCTCAGAGCTCCCCCTGTGACCTGACACTGCTCTCAGGTGCAGCTCTGCTGTGCACCACTACATTATGAAGCAGGAACATACCCATGGTAATTCAACTGCTGACTTTGAGATAATGCTCATGCTGCGGGGTTTAGTCTGGTCACACGTAATTGCTATCCTGTACATGATGCTACATGTGTCTCATAAGAAATAGTATGGTCTCTTATAAAAGGGAGCTCTGTTAAGCAGCTGAGCACTTACCATCCGAAAAGAACATATAGAAATCCCTGTTGTCTAGGGGCCTCCAGCTAGTGAAAGGGCAGATAAGCTTTCACTGATGGCTGCAAGTATTTCGATAACATTCCCTAGCAGGCAGACAGTTCTGGCACAATGTAAGGCTGAAGACATTACCTCTGCAATGTGAGATTTTAGGCTGGGATTCCACATTTTTCTTGTGTGGAAATCTCTGTCACTGTAAACCAAAACAACAGCACCCAAAACCATGTTAAACAATTTCAAAATCTAGTATTCATCTGGCTAATTAAAAAAACCCACCATGCATTAGACCTTACAGCTGTAAATTTTGTATTTTCAATGGTGAAACTCCCCCCTTCTTTTTATTCACAGATGGTCATGATGATACCTTTTGTTCAATCATTAATCATTTTTTGTCAGGTTTGACTTGTTCTAGGGAGAGGAGTGTCATGGAAATCTGTAACTGAGATACAAATCTGTGCATCTGGGCTTCTGTGAAGGATTTCAAGATTTGTGCAGATGACTAAGTATATGTTTTAAAACATATATTTTACTACCTTAAAGGCATATACACATGATGTTAGAAGAGGCTGATCTGTCATCTCTCTGTCCTGTCAGTAAACCCACTGGATTCTGACATCTGAATAGATGCTATTAATTAAAACTGCCAAGTTTTGCCAGACTTTTGTCATACTCCCTAGATAATTCAGTCTTATGCAATTCAAGCAGCTTCAGTAGGAACATGACCAAACCTTTCAATTTTCCCCCTAAATTCTGTGCCTGTCTTTTTAAGACAGAGGATTTATTCCCACAGGACCAGCCCTTTGCATTTTGGGGGCTCAGTGTAACTTGGTGCTGCCTTACAGAGTACCCAGGTTTTTGCAGACTCCTCAGGGAGCAGCCCCAGGCACACAGTTGAGTAGCAGCTGTGCAAAGGCTCTGGTATTGACTCCCCACCCTCAGGAAGGTTACAGAGGATAATGCCGCAAGTTCTGCAGGAATAAAGAGACCTTTTCTTGCTTCTCTAAGGAGGATCTATGCTAGAATAAGCAAACAAAAATTGGACCTGATTCATATCCTTCTGCTCCCACAGCTATCCTCGCTGGAGTCAGTAATCTGCTCGTGTGGACATACAGTGCAGTATAATGACTCCTAGCTATTCATTCTTAAAGGAGAATGTAACTATGTAACTATGACCTATTTTTAAATTTTACTACATATACAAACTCACTCTTCGTGGTATATCTGTGAATCCTTTGAAATTCATGTGATACAGAGCAAATGATCAGACTGTAGAGGCGCATTTAGAAAATGCCAGTTTCATTTATTTTACATGTTTAGAATTGTCTCTGGCCATATTATCGTTCATGATTTTCCATGAGTTTCCATGAGTTTCCATAAGTAGCTTTCAAACTAATGTTAGTTTGTCTGGATAATCAACATTGCTAAAAAGCACTTAAAATGTCAAACACAAGAACAATTTTTTGTGTGTCACGTTACTACAGCCTAATACAGACTTGAGCCATGAGCCATCTTGTTACAGCTTCTAAAATCTAAGTTAAGGTAGATTATTTATAGCATAGCACAAACATATCCTGTAAAGATACAGAAGTATCTTTCATAAATCCATAGCATGCAAGTGGGTGGAGCTTGTAATGTTCTCTCAAAGTCATTTAAAAATAAAATTGTTTGGGTTGAGAGATTGGCTTAGGATGAGATAATAACCTGTAGTTATAATGGACAGGTCTTTTATTATGCTGCTTACCTTCTAAATTATCCTCACCACAACCAGGGCTTTTCCTTAAACATTTAATTATTCCTGCTCCTATCCGCTCCCTAGACTTCACTAGTCAGCAAGGACTGAACTGGGTTAGGATCAGGAATGAATGCGTTCCAAAGGGAATTCATATAGCACCTTCCCTGGAGGCAGCCACGGAGGCAAGAACTGGCACCTTAAGCATTCAAGAGGATTTTCCCATAAGTCACCTGAATTCAGGTGGTTGTCTCCAGAGACTCTGCTGTCCATCACACTTTTTCTTCCGAGGTGTCCTGTGCAGTAACTAATGCGGTAGCCAGGTTTTCTGTTCTTGGTCCCTTCTTATGGTCCTGCTGAGGGAATGAGGAGCTCTGGTCCACCTTTGGGCACCTTGCATGTCAGGGTCAGTCTACCTGAAGAGCTTGCTTTTATTCTTGGTGCAGGTGGCATCTCATAAGACCACCTGCTGTTATTCTCTGCATTGTGCAATGCAGTATAAGGGCTAAGTATAATGTTGAATTACAAAGTGGTGTGAATAAGAGCATCTGCCAACGTCTGCACATATATGAGGTCAGTGGGTTTACATTCCTTCAGGTCAGAAAACAGAACAAGTGTGATCTCATCCCCATGCCAGTTTCTCCACTTTACAAAGTCACTGAAAGACGTGACAACACATTGTTCATGCTCTGGGAGAATGGGACTAAGGGCTTGTCTGCACTGCTTGGAAGAACAATCTGGAAGGAACAATCACACACAATCTCATGGTAAGAATGCATCAGAGTACAAGCGCACTGTTTTTCCCACAGTATGAAACAGCTGAGCTCACAATATGTACCTCTAAAACCACTTAAATACCTTTACTGTAATTTTATCACATTTATTCATGCTCTGTAGTAAAACTATACTGCAAAATCTTAGTGACCATATTTGCTTGGTGTTTGCCCACCTGGTGAGCAGAAGAGGTCTATCGCTTCAACGTGATGCATATGCCCCAGTGTCCAGCCCTGGTGATTAGCAAGGGAGAGGAAAGTAGAATACTTGGAGGCAGCTATGCAAAATCTCCACAGAAGAATTGTATTTTCCCACTCCTCATTTGTTATTCTATGTGCTAATGTACTAATTCTTTAACTAAACACTTGTGATTATTTTCATAGCCCTTACTGATGTCACTCTTAATATTACTATTATCCTTACAAATACACAATCCCCTTTCTGATTAAATTTTAGCCATCCAGCTAACATGCCCTGTGACTTTGAAATCAGTACGATGAATTCATCAGCAGAATTGAAAATAAAATGAAGCTTTGGATGAAAGGTACATATATACCCCTAAGGCTTATAAATTTGGTGTGATCCAAGGTGTAAGAAAATGTCTTATGACGAATGTAATTCTATGAATGTTGTATGTTCCTTAGAACTAGACAACCTTAGAAGCATACATATGCATGTTAAACAAAGCTATGGTTATAAAGGCATGTTCTGGGTTAAGGCAGCAAGCGTTGTATCATACATTAAGGATGTTTACATTAAGGATGGGACTTGCTCGTAATTGGTATGAGTAAAGCGTACCTTTAAATTTTATGCACTTTGGCAGTGAATCAGACTCCATTTGCACACCTTTGTTCTCTGTAAGCAAGCCTGCTGCAACATAGTCTGTCTAGTGTGGAAAGAGCCCTGCACCTAGATCTGAGTCTGGCCAGGGTGTATCCAGCTCTGACAGGCAGCAAACTGGGAAGCTGACATTGGCACAGAGCTTGTCCCCAGCAGTGGGCTTTGCTGTGTGTGCCTGTGTGGACAGCCATGCTGTGATAGCTAATGGAGACATTTTTTCTGCTGCACACACACTGTAAGGCCACCATATGCACAGGTCTGTCAGACCCAACAGGCGAGAGGGGCTGTAACACTGGCACTTTCAACATTGAGTTCGTGTGCTTACTGGAATGCAAAGCCACTGGACAATGCCTTAAAGGCATGGATGGTCTTGATCCTAGAAACAGGAATGCATCCATTTTCCTTCAATTTAATACAAAAATACTGGACTATCCTTAAGCATGCCATATGTGAAAGTTAATGTTGATAAATGGCGGATGTACCTCTGACACCCATTTGGATTATGTTTCCTTTCGAAAGGATTGTCTTCATAGAGACTGACACTGATTAACTGTTCAGCATCTATTCTCCATGCTCAGAGATAAAAATTTCCTATTTCTTTTCTTCAAAAGCCACAAACCTTCAATATACTTGCTACCTTTGGGCCCAGCTCTGTAAATCATAGAATCATAGAATGGTTAGGGTTGGAAAGGACCTTAAGATCATCCAGTTCCAACCCCCCTGCCATGGGCAGGGACCCCTTACACTAGACCATGTCGCCCGAGGCTCTGTCCAGGGTGGCCTTGAACACTGCCAGGGATGGAGCATTTACCATTTTTTTGGGCAACCTCTTCCAGTGCCTCACCACCCTCACAGTAAAGAACTTCTTCCTTATATCTAACCTACACTTTACCTGTTTCAGTTTAAACCCATAACCTCTTGTCCTATCACTGTAGTCCTTGATGAAGAATGCTTCTCTGGCATCCTTGTAGGCCCCTTTCAGATACTGGAAGGCTGCTGTGAGGTCTCTACTCAGCCTTTTCCTCTCGAGGCTGGACAGTCCCAGTATTCATAAACATTCTCATGTAATGAGAGAAAGTTTTTATGGAACCATGTTTTGTAAGTACTAGTGAAAAGCTAAGCTAGATAGTACCTAGATAAGGCAGTGATGAACACATGATAATCAGGTTTCTGTATTTATGGGCAGATCCTAACACCCACAAAATGACCGTATATATTGAGCAACAACCAAATGAAGGAGTCAGTCTCTGAAGATCTACTGGGATAATGCAATTATTCTTTTCAATCCATAAAACTTGAATAGGTCTCTGGGTACTAGAAACATAAAAATAATGATGATAGTGATGAGTTTAAAATGCTCTCCAAACAAGAAATTGAAGACATCTTTAGAGAGGTCTTGTGGTGAACTTGATAAATCTTTCCACAGTTTTTAATTCTGAGTATTAGTTATTTCATAATCCACAGTGCTTACTTTGCAGCTGCTACAGGCTATTGAATAAACTACCATGGCAGCATACAGCTTTTGCCATAGGCCAGGATCACAAAGCTGCTTGTGTATCATTTGTCATCCTGAATCTGTCTGTGCTGTAGTTATTTTATTACTGCAGCTCTCAGGACAATTAACAATGCTAGATATTCATCAACCTTATTTTGGAAATGGAGTAACTGTGACGTAATAAGATGAAGAAATTTGCTTGATATCATTGACTGAATTAGCGTCCATACAAGGATTAAAACATATTTCCGTATTCCTGGTGCCATTTGTAGTCCACCACTCAACAATGCCAAAGCCAATTCTGTTCCAGCAGATTAGGGGATTGAAGGACTAGGCATTAAATCTTCACTTTTCACTTTTTTCTTTTTCTTAAGAAACTGTTATGACTAAAACGAGAACTTGAGCAGCGCAGAAAAAAGTCCACAGTGTGCATGTTTTCACAATATAGCTCCTCTCACAGGTTGACCACCGTTCCCTCACTTCATCCTCTTGAAAAACCATGAATACAGTCCAGTGTTAAGGACATTGTGTGAGAAGTTGTGACATTGTGTGAGAAGTGTTTACAGTTTTTGACTCTCGCAGGAACACAGCCATGATACAAGGCATTTCTCTGGCTCATAGATCTATGGGGGGCCACAAACTCCAGTTTGTTCTGAGTGACTTTACCACCACCACTGTTGCTCTCGCCACCACCACAGCCACCAGGGACAGAGCAATGCTTGGCATTATTTTTCATATTTGTACCTAGGAACATAGGAAATGGGAAAAATCTGCCTGACTGCAGTGGCACAAAGTAGGGCCCTTGGTCAAGATATACTGAGAAAAAGCAGTCACTGTCTGCTGACAAGAGTGACGAGAAAATAGCATGAACCTCCTCTGAGAGAGATATCACTGTTCTAGGATCACAGGTTAACAGGTTGGAAGGGGCTGCAGTAGGTCTCTAATCCAACCTGTTACTCAAAGTAGGGCCAGCTGTAGGGTCAGAAATGGCAGTCAGGGCTTCATCCAGTCTGGTCTTGAAAACCTGAAAGGGCAGTGACTGCAAATGGGCCACCTGCTCCACCACTTGACTGTCCTCAAGCTGACAGTTTCTCCTTATGTCAGCATCGCCACTGTTTCAGCGTATGTTGTCTCCCACCTTTCCACTACACAGCACTGAAGAGCCTGGTGCCATCTTTTCAATAACCTCTGTGTCTGTACTGGAGGGCTACTGTTAGGTCCCCTTGAAACTTTCTCTTCTCCAGGCTCAGCAAACCCCCGTCCATCAGTGCAAGTGCAAGTGCTCCAGCCCCGTGACCATCTTGGTGGCTTTCTGCTGAGCTCACTCCAGTTTATTGGTGTCCTGTACTGATAATCACTCCCCTTGATCGACAGCTGTGCTGCTGCTAACACAGCTCAGGATGCTGCTGGGCTCTGCATGCTTTTTCCAGTGATAAAGATTCAGATTGTGGTTCATTACAACCAGAATCCTTCAAGCACAAAGGTCATGCCTTGTTTCAAGGATGGCTTTGCTTGAGTAAGGACTGTTGTTATTTAGCTTAGACTGTCATGGCTTCTTTAAATTCAGATTCTTCAAAAGCTCATATAAATTCAAGACAGGATCATATTTATGCAGAGGTGATTTTACATATAGAAGTGTGGGTTTTGGTAGTCTTTTTTAGGCTTCAAGAAGCCACTGAGGAGAATAAAATACGAATATATAGCTATTATATTTTTAGGACATTTGTTTTCTTGGGCCTTTTTGTGTGTGTGTAATCAAATATTTGGTGGGTAGTTGGCATATGGTTAAAAAAATTGTGGTGGAAAATGTAAGCATAGGAAATAGAAGCAACCAGTTTGCAAATCCAACAATTTTCACAGGTATCCACTGGGTACTTCTCAGGTCCCTTTGTGTTACCAGAAGTAAATTTCTACACAGTCAGACTGTACATAATTTCTGTATTACTTCCATTTGATAGTGCAGTTCTTACAGATAGATACCAGCACAATTAAGAACAAGGTTTGTCTTGCATTATATTTAGTGAATTTGGAAACAAACTTGACATCAAATTTCTGTGCCTCCATTGTTTTTCTTCTAAGCACCTCTACAATGCACTATTGTATTTTTTCTTTAAAGTCTGTTAATACTCATAAAATTTGTGAAGAAAATCGTAGCTGAATTACTCTTTTCTTCTTGTTTTATAATCTGTGAAAATAAACTCATAAAACTAACACATTTTTAACTTCTACGCCTTCCAAGATATTCCGATACTTTTTCTTTGCAACACAGCACAGAGGAGATGGCAGGCAAGTGCTTTCAGGTTTACTCATTATCAGAGCTGTGACGTGGGCTTGTAATTCAGGTTCTGTCATCTGGGAAAAACTGCAGAATGCTCATCTCTGCCCCTTGCACCCATCCATATGTGGCATCAGATTCTGATCGCTTTAATCATTAACACTTTATGTTATTATTTGAATTAGCATACTGTCTAGATAGATTTCTTACAGACCAGCATGCTACTATGCTATCAGTTACACAGTTTCTTCTGCTCTGTATTTGTGGATCCCCAAATGGCTTGATTTACCATGTGTTATTCCTTATAAACATAACATCAAAATAAAGGCAGAAGGATTGTCCTGCAGTCATAGTCCTACCATCAGTGCTCTGCCATAAAGCTTTGGCTGTTACAGTTGATTGGGCTGATGCCAGTAACTACTGCAGAGAGGAATTTGTCCAGGCTGGAATGAGGGCCAGCAGCGACTGTGAGGTGTGGTTTTCCATTTTAGAATTTCAGCAAGACGAGGCTGAAAGGTATTAAGTCTAATGATTTACAAAGCAAAAACAGGGTTACAGGGCTCCTATCTACGTGCAACTGTAGATGAGTCATGGAAGGAAGTAATACATGTTCCACATTCTACAGGGTAAAGTCATACAAACTTGTCACTTGGGATTTCTCTGTATCTAAAACAAGTCCCTGTCAAGTTCCTGTTACTGACTCTTATTCACATCCCACAGCTTGTCTTTGTAAATACTGGCCAAAGCAAAATCACAGATCTAACCAACTCCTTTCAGTTATGATGACATGACCTAAATGCACATTCTCATATAAAATCTCTAGCCATCTGCTAGGAAGACAGAGGAGACCGGTTTGTAGTCTTTGAAGTGCTGTGCTCAAGAACTCTGATGACCAAGCACTAGACAATCAGCACTGGGAAGCCACTGCAGCTGCATGGAAGTCAGAAGCACTGGCTTTCCATGGAGAATCTTACACCACAAACCTAGCAAATTTCCTTCTGCTGCCACACATGCAAAGGGGAAAGGAGGAATGAGAAGGCAAATGTCATAGGGAAAGATATAAACAGAAAATGTGGGAGGAACTGAAAGCATCTCCCTTCTCCTTGCCCAGCTTTATCTCCAGCTTTACAAGTTTCTGCTCTGCATCACCTCTGTTAAAAGCAGGATCCTGTTTCCCTTCTTGTCAGAGAACACACAAAGAAGTATAGGCTCAAAAATCCTTTTGTGATTTGACGCTTAAAATTGCTTTTGCCCCCATATCCTATGTGTTGTCAATGCATCTGCAAAAATACAGATGCAGAAACAACACACTAGTGCAACACGCATTATACAATGCATATATACGCTCAAGATAGTTTACATGCTGCACTGTTTAGTTTTACATTCTGCACAGTAGTAGGAAGGAGCTCAAGAAATCCTAGATTTTAATTTTACTTTGGGCACTGACTTGGTTTGCAACTTTGAGAGAATCATTTGTAGTTTAGTTTTCAGTTTAATTACCTGAAAAGAACAATGGGACGTATAAGCCTTGTAAGAAATTCCTCTAAAATCCACCTGTTAATTACATACCATTCACAGGAGTGGCGCTACAGAAACAGACAGTGCATGATACAGAAGATATGGCATATTTCTTCTAACAACTGGGTGTATGATGGTGTTGAAGGCCTGATTCTATGAAGTACATGAGAAGAAAAGTACGTATTTTCTTAAGTGTGGAGCTATAGACTCGGAAATTTGAATATATTAGCATTCTTGAAAAGAGTACTTTCAAATAAATTGTGAATTTATTCGTCATGCTAATTTGAACAGAATGCCTGCATGCACGTTTTAACTTAAAAAAACCCCTGAACCTTCCTTTCTGCTACTTGCATGTACCTTGATATTGTTTAACCTTCATATTTTTACAGAGCTCACCATGAACTTTCCCACATGCTTAATCTATCATACTATGTATTTACTTACCATTATAAAAGTCTTTTGCCACATAAGTAAATACTGAAATATTTACACAGGTTAACCATGATATTGGTCTATATAAAATAAAAATACTGTTCCACTGCACTGTTGTTCTGTATTTCAGCACCATACTTCCACCATCATCTTTGACTCCTCTGGTTTATTCTGCCCTATATGTACTCGTAAAGTCCTTGATGATACAACAATTTTCCAAATGAAGCAGACTATGACTGAACAGTCACCCCTAGGATCATCCTGGGAAGAAACTCTGTTTCACTGAAGCACAATGTAGCCATCAGACCAAGAATTAAGCCCTGTCTTTCCCTGAAGGAAGCTGCTTGCCATAGCCAACCTTGGCCAGGGTAGAGCAGAGCAGGAACGTGCTCACCATCTCCCTGCCATTACTGGCAAGGTAAGCTCCCATGCTGAAGCAGGACAGGGGCCACTCGCGCTCTGGCAGTAGCTTTTTCTCGTAGTCTACATCCAGAAAACTTCCCTACATTCATTATACACCCTACATTCAGAAAACTTCCATTTATAGTTCACATCTTGCTCTCAGATTGTTTTGTATTGGTTTACATGCACCAGCATTCAGTTAGCATCTCTAAATAGCAGGACCATGCAACTTGCAAGCAAACTTGCCCATCAAGGTGTCTGAGATCTGGGGGACCACTACAGACCTTTCAGTATTTTGTTTGATCCCCTGTATAGCATTGTGCAAACTGCAGCTCTGTAGTGGAGAGCAATATTGATCTCGCTATCTCTGCTTTTGTTATTGGCACCACATGAGAAGAAAAAAAATCTGCTCCAAGATAATTAGATGGAGAAATGTCCAAAAACTTAAAAAAAACCCCCAATGGATCTTTGATCTAAAGAGTGCCCAACTGATAATAAGATATGTAATCCTCTGAGTGCCTCAGTGAGGGGAACAGAGTGAGAAACTGAATGGCTTTTATACGGTCATCATAATGCAGACTGAAGGTGCTAATGCTGAAAGACTAGGAAATTCAGAAAAAACTTTTCCCTTTTCCTTGAACTGATCTTCTCTTTGTATGACTGTGTCATCTAAAAATTGTGTATGACTTAATGCTGAAAAGAAGCCAAAACTTCCTATATTGGAGAGACCACAATGAAACTGCTTACAGGCTGAATTAGTCATAATGTACATTACCATGTGTTATTGAAGTGAGTTATCTGTGAAGTGTGAGCATTGGCCAGTACAAATACTACTGTCCAAGGAGGGAAATCTATATTACTTGTGGCATTCAGTAATCAAACCTTGTCCGTCTACTACTTAAGTAGAACAGTTTTGGTTTTTTGTTTGATTGGTTTTTGGTTTTTTGTTTTCCATTTCAAATATGATATAAAAACTGGAAAAGAAAACAAATGAAAAATACGGGCCAAATTTGTGCTGACCTAGAACAGGCTTATTCAAGTAGTAGGATAACTCCAAAAGCATTTCAGAACCATTCTCAAGGGAACGCACATGTGAGTTGAGATTGTTATTGTCTCTAAAGAGGAAGGGAGAAAAGGTGGAAAAGAAGAAAAGGTGAATAGACAAGCATAAGATTTACTAATTCAAAGAACAATAGTCCGTATATTTTCACAGAGCAAATCTCCTTGGAGATATTGAATAATATGTTGCATAATTATTGTGAAATATCTCATTTTATTAGGGTGGCCCATTCTCAGATGAATGCACATTATCTTTACAGGTTTGTGACCACAGTGGTGAAGTAAAAGGAAATCTAGCAGTTCACTCAGTATTCACCTCTGTATTTTCTACTATTTTTCCAAACCATGTTTGGTTTTAATATAAATGCATCTGGGACTTTTCCTAGAATTTGGAAGAGTATTAAAAGAAACAGTCATAACAATTTGATGCCTGCAACTTCAGGCAGCATTCAGAGTGATATTTCATCTCTGCATCATCTCTTGCCAAAACCAAACAATGCCACAGTATGGGAAAGGCAGCAAGAATCCATTATCCTCACTGCAGTTCCAGCAACTGTTATTACATATGTTATGTTCAAATGCTTTGGTTGTGTATTCATTTCTATTTCAGATCCAATTAAAATCTTCTTGAGAATTCCACAGGCTTTGTCACCAATTCACGTTTAAGTTAACTCATCAGCAGTGCCTGCACTCGACTAGCATTTTAATGAAAGAAAAAAACATCAATCTGTGTGTCAAAGAGTGCAAAGCATTTAGAAACAGTTTCTTCATTGTAACAGACATTGCTAGAACTGGTGAAGTGTTTGCTCACACCTACTTCCAAACTGGATTTTGATGGGAATTCTTCTTGAACAATGATTTCAAGCTTGATTCCTGCATTCCATGTAAGCCTGCTAGTATTATTTCAGTGACCCAACTCTACATTTTTTAGTGGACAGCAATACAGCTTAAAGACTTAATTCCACATGAAATTTGCACTATTCAGTAAATTTATCCACAAATAAGAGAGCCATAGTGTTGCTTCTAATTCTATCACTAACTAAACAACCATATAAGAACTGAAGGTTTTGATGTCACAGAACTACTTTTTTTTTTTTTTTTTTTTTTTGTAGTATCAATAGATGTATTTGGTTTTCCTAGCCAAAATTTATTTGTTTTTTACGGCTTTGAATGCATTGCCACATTGAATCAGCAACTTCCTCTTTTGAAAAGGAAGGAAGGAAAATCATTATCCTATGCATCAATGCAGAATTGCTACTAATAAATTGGTCTAGCCCTCAACTTTGTTTACTACAGCAAGGCAACCACTAAGGAAAAATATACTCAGTGATGAAGACTTGGCAAGCCAGAAACCATATTTTGTTTTCCATGTTCTCAGCACACATTATTTACTTTTTGCAACCATTAATGTAAGGTAAACTTTGTTGATATAAAAAGAATACAGAATTAACAGTACCTGAGACACAATGCATGATTAAATAAAACCATGTTAAGCAGAAGGGGAAGCAATAGTTGCTTGTTAGAGTGAACTAAAAGTAAATATCTGCCTTTTTGCAATAGAATAGCATGGTCTGACATTAACAAGCACTGAAGTTGAATCTACGCTTTTCTTATTAGGATTACTCTTATGAGTGGGAAACAATTATTTCTTTCTGACAAATATTTTCTCCATTCTCTCATATAATGTGCTTGCTGATCATCACAAAAGACAGTGTAAAATGGACTCATGTGCTTCCATCTTGCTGACACCAGCTACAAAAGAAGGCTGTCTACCACTTTTTCAACTAGAACTTCACATTTAAATCTGTTTTAGAACTACTGTAAATGCTAGTAGGTGGGGAAAAAGAGAGAGTACTGAATTATGGGACTAGTCCTGCTAGTGTAAAGGTGAAATACTGTTTTCTTATGGGATACTTCTTGACAACACTTGGTCTGGTCTGGTGGAAATTGTCCCTGCCTGTGGCATGGCAGTTGGAACTAAATGATCTTTAAGGTGCCTTCCACCGTAAACCATTCTATGATCCTACGAACACTGTACCAGACAGTGCTTTTGTGCCTGCCCTTTGACTGGGTTCATGATAAAAGCCTGTTACAAGTTCTCTCTGGACCTTCCAACTGAGCTGCTGAGATCCACAACTACTACTATTTTGGGAATGGCAATAGCTAACAGAAATAGGGTTTTTACTGCATTAAACACAAAAAGACCCATCCTAGTTACACTAACCTCACATTTCTGATACCGCTGCTGTTCTGTGCTTTCTGGCCTCTGTACTGTTGTACATTACAAGGACATTTGGTCAGCTGCAGTACTAGGAGATGGAACACAGGTAAGTGACTGGATGTGCATTGCACAGGTCAGCACCACTAACAGTAGCACTACCATAAGATTTCCCTTGGAATAAAGCCAAAAACCCAGCTCCACTGTTTCTGTATCTGATTTGTATCTACTGCATGTATGGTGTATATCCTTCCACACCCCTCTCTTTCTATAAAAGGGAGTCACTAAGCCCTGACTGCTTTCCACGGAGACCACAGATCCACTTCTTGGAGACCACTCTGTGTCAGTATCTCTTAATGATTTTCAGATGCCTTAACAGAATATAAGCCTGTGAAGAAAAATAGCCTATGGTCTTAACCTAAAATATTTACAAGCTAATTTTTATCCATACAGAATGACTTATTTAGAGTGCAACTGAGAAAAAACAATCCTCCTCCAAATGAAAATGCTTAGTATATCACTGCTTATGCAATGTATTACTAATGAGTTTCCACACTATTTAACACCTTCAGGACAATTTCACTGATCAGACTCCTAATGCAGAATTTTTAGGTGATTATTATGGAAATCCAATTAGTGATTTTTTTAAGTATTGTGATATTTTAAATTTAACATAGAATTAAGTTTGTACCACTTCCACCAGTTTACTCCAACAAGCTTCAGAATATTCACTTCCCTAAATGTTTTTTTTTCTCATTTTTCTCAGGTTCCCAAGACAGAACTCTGACAGCGTTTTGAATTTACACACATAGATATATACTGAGATCACTTCTTTAGTATTAATAATGAAGGACAACAAATTGTGCCTATTCTTTTAATCATGTGTATAATGGAAGTGTTCCATTATAAAATAATAATAATAATAATTGCAATACAAAATGCTGATTGTCAAACAACTATTGTTTTTATACTTCTAAACTTTTATTTTTGCTGAGTAACCTCTCCGTTTCACTGACAATTCTATTTCAGTGGATTTCAGTGAAACTACTTATGTAAGTTTTAAAATTACTTTAATAGTACAAAACCCAAGACTTACATGAACAGAATTTAAGCTTATATTCACCACATAATTTTAGTGTTTGACATCAGGAGTGTTTAATAGGGGCATTGTCACAGCCTTTTATAGTATGTGCACAGTCTGATGAGAAAGCAGGAATTAGCCGAAGAAGCATAACTTGTTTGTATATATTTTGTATACAACTTCCATTTGGAGCCAGGGAATCCATAAACCCACTATCCACTACAAAAACAGTATTTGTGCTTTTGTACGAAAGTTGCAGATATTGTGGAATGTAAGGTTTATGTGGCAAGTTTATGCAAGAAAGGCCAGGAATCAGTTTTGGCTAATTGGTATCCCACATGATATGGTAGCAACAGATATGTCCAAAGTTACTCAGAACCTAAATATGTAGAAGTTCCCACACACCTTTGTTCATCTAGCTCTAACCTTTGCTCTTGAATGCATGGTTAAGTAGTAAAAAGGGGAAGAAAAGGCATTGTGCTTGTTGAAGGGAAATGTGAGGGGCACAGATACAGGTTTACCTTTGAACCTGACTCTCTCACATACTTGAACCAAATGAATGTTGCCTCAGGTAATTAGAGAGCACAGACATCACCATTCCAAACAGCCAAGACTCCCTGGAAAGTCTATTTAAACAGGCTGTCCAAATAATATAATTCCAGAATTGTAATTGCTTTAATGTCTGCCCCATAACTGCTCTCTCTTCTTAAAAATAGACAATCTTTCTGCTTCACACTTTCTTGTATGCTTATGCTACAAATATTACATAAGGACTTTTGGAATTCAATACTGCAAACTGATCTATAACTACAAGTCATGCCACAGTTTATTTAAAGTATCTGACTAGCTATCTGAAATCTGAATGTGTTCATTCACTTTTTGCTTAGACAACATCCAATGTTAATTAAAAAAAAAAAAAAAAAAAAAAAAAAAAAAAAAAACA
>JANHGB010036823.1:0-14115 GCA_026283785.1 Coracopsis vasa | reverse complement strand
GGAATGTTGATCTGCTGGAGAATAGGAAGGTTCTGCAGAGGGATCTGGACAGGCTGATCGATGGGCTGTGGCCAGTGGTATGAGGTTCAACAAGTCAAAGTGCCAGGCTCTGCATTTGGGCCACAACAGCCCCAAGCAATGCCACAGGCTTGGGGAAGAGTGGCCAGAAAGCTGCTTGGCAGAAAAGGACCTGAGGGTGCTGCCTGCCTTCTGGCTGAACATGAGCCAGCTTGTGCCCAACAGGAACAGCATCCTGGCCTGTGTCAGCAACAGTGTAGGCAGCAGGCCAGAGCAGTGATCATCCCCTGTATGCAGCACAGGTGAGACTGCACCTTGAATCCTGTGTTCAGTTCTGGGCCCCTCACTGCAAGAAAGACATTGAGGTGGTGGAGCAGGTCCAGACAAGGGCAACAAAGTTGGTGAAATGTCTGGAGAACAAGTCTGATGAAGAATGGCTGAGGGAACTGGCGTTGTTTAGTCTGGAGAAGAGAAGACTCACGGGGGACCTTATCACTCTCTACAACTACCTGAAAGGAGGTTATAATGAGATGGAGATCGGTCTTTTCTTCCAAGTTACAAGTGATAGGACAGGAGGTAACAGCCTGAAGCTGTGCCAGGGGAGGCTTAGATTGGATATTAGGAAAAATTTCTTCACTGAAAGGGTTGCTAGGCATTGGAAAAGGCTTCCCAGGAAAGTGGGGAAATCACCATTCCTGGAAGTGTTCAAAAACCATGTAGAAGAGGCCCTCAGTGACACAGTTTAGTAGTGGTCTTGGCAGTCCTGAGGTAATGGTTGGACTTGATGATTTTAAAGGTCTTTTTCAACCTAGTTGATTCTATGATTCTCTCACTTTGAGGGGTATTAGAGTTGTCATCAAAGAAACCTGAAAATGCAGAGGTTGTGCCTTCCTGATGCACCCCAGAAATGCACAGTGTAGAAAAAAACCCCAAGTCCCCACTTCAGTAAAGTTACTCAGGCTCCCTGTCATGTCAACTCCACCTTGTAATCTACTTTCACTGTCTCATTTAGGAAGTTGCAGTTTTCTGTCTAACACTGACCCATATTGCTTACATTAGCATGACTCGTCTGGGCTGCTGTGAGCACTCTAAAGACAAGACAAAGAGAGTTGTCAGTCGTTTGATAAAGTCCTTTGGGCTCCCAGGAGAAAATACGTTTTTCAGAGCTTAATTCTTTGAGCTATTCACCTGGTTTTCCTGAGGCAATTCCCCAGAGCTAGAAAAAAAATTATTTTCCCTCTCCTACCATACTGTATCCCTTTTGTAGATACACTGAGCCTGGGAAAATCCCATGGGGTTTGTTCTCCCATGCACACACAAAATGCACCACTCACTAAATATCACTCTTTACTAAGCTAACAAGGATCTAAAATGGGAAAAGTCTTTACATCTATAGAAAATATATTTTTAGGGGTTTTTTTATTATTTTTTCTTTTCTCTTTTATCTTTCGTATTCTTCCTTTTATTTTTTTCAATTTTATCTACTTCTCCCTCACCCCACCTCAGTTTCCAATGATTCTTGCACTTTATTGAATTCCCAGGACTGAATCCCTGACCTTAATGAATTCACCAGGAAGAATTTCTACCTTCTTCTTTGACATAAAAGATTTCATACATACTACTAATTAGTCAAAGAAAGAAGACAGCATATATCTTTTAGTGTCTGGCTCTGCTCAGGACATACCATATTATCATTTCCTTGAATGCAATTTCGCTTAAGGCAATAAGAGTTTTGCATGGATACAAGCCCCTGTTGAATGGCTAAATACCAAGTATTTGTTCATAAGTTATTGGATGCAAAAGAGGAAAGGGTCATTTTAGGGGAAAACAATGACATGACATATCTTGATGTTGCTAGCCAGGCCACCATATGCATTTTACATGATAAGGAGATACCCCATAAACCAGCAGGTCGAGGAAATATGCCCTCTGTTTCCTCAATGTATAATAACACCATTTGAAGTGAAAGATCAGTGATGGGTGATTTTGCATTTAAAACTCACTTTCAGTGAGATCCATTATGCTATATAAACCACATTACATTAAACAGCTCATGCAAGCATTAAGCAGGTGTTTGCAGAATGCCTCAGCAAGTAATATGCACCATGAGCCTTCATATCCTTTGTTGAAGCTGACAGTTATGGCTAGAGGAGAGGTGCATATCATGCTGCCCATAGCTGTGCTCCTTCGAGTTACAGAATCAGCTAGCATTAGAATGTGAACCCAAGTTGCAGAAGCAGTAGGATGCAGTGACTGATAACTCCAAAGAGTGTCCATATGGCAGGATGGCTGTACTTATAAATATTTCAAATGTCAATTCACAAGGCTACAATCATCCCAAGCTGTTTGTGCAATTCTGAATAATTTCTAGCAAACTATAACAAAATATTTGTCATACTAAAATAACACATATAAATTTAACTGCTATATACCCCAAACTTTTCTCCAGATAATATAGTTTATTAGGTTAATAAAAACAACAGAGGCAGCATGGTTGCTTGGAATTTGTAAATAATTACCTATGAAAACCCCTTCACGCATACCTTTCCTGCTGAAGAGATTGTAGAGCTTCATGTCTTTTCCGCAATGAGGACAGACTAGTGTAACAGCAAGCCAAGATCAAGGTAATCGGGGCCTGCTGCAGCATTATTTAGTTTTGTTTTCCTCCATTAGCATTTGAACATGTGCTTATTTGATTTTATTGGCTGTCATCAGTAATTGCTAATGCACAGCCATGCGGATGCAGTGACAGAATGCAGGGAATATGGTGCTTTCCACATTGATGTCTTTGAAGCATGATGGATATTTTGTGCAGTAGTAAGCCCTGAGACAAGACAGACTGAGAGGAACAGTTCACAAGCAGCAATTTCCACGGCGGCACTGAGGGGGGTAAGCAGAATCAACTGGAGCTCCCCAAAAGGGTTTTCTGCTCTGTTGCTGATAATGTGCTTATTTTGTGCTCCCCAGTTACGGTGTACTCATGGAAAGATTAAGCAACTTGTGGTTGATTTACATAATTTAATACTCCCTCTCCTCAGGTTGGAAATGAAAATAAAAGAGGATTTTTGAAGTTATATGGCATCCATGGCATTTTGAAACAGACTTGAATGAATTCTTACCTTTCACTTGCTTATTATGACCTCTAAACTGCTGACATGTCTGTAAAAATTTCAGTAATATTCCAGGGAGATAAATGACAGAATTGCTCATACAGCAGGCAAAATTAAGACCCATTCATGTGATAATCCCCATTGCAAGACCCTGTATATAATCCTAGCAATTTTGGACAAAGAGGAAGGTATTAATATCTTGTCAAACTTCCAAGGCTGTTTTCCTGTCTTCTGGCAACTAGAGAGTCAGTCATTGCCTTACAAATGTGGACAATGTCTTATGGCAAGAAAAACTGATGTTTTTCATGGTGCTGAGGATAAAAAGGCCAGCTAAAGCCTAAACTGTCCACAGCTCTGAATACGGTTTTGTATTTGTACATGGCTTGCAAAGTTTTGCATACTGAGCATAAGACCCACTCTTATCATCGCATACTCTCAGTTCCTTCCAGTTCCTTCAAATTTCCCAGCATGGCTTAGCCCCAGATTTGAGAGTGGCCATGAACCCTAGCTCAAGAAAGAAGTAGAGTCACCATGCAGCACTACAGACAATAGCCTTTCTCCATAGAAAACCTTAAAACACAGTCAGCAGACTTCTGAAACGTAGCCCAATGCCTCACATGTGAGAACTGCAGGATCATGTGAGGTCAAAGATACACTCTTGGCAGGAAAGGTTTGTGCAGAGCAAGAAGCAAAGCTGCCATCCTAAGAAAAAAGTATCTGGTGCCAGACATAGGAGAGAGCAGAAGAACCTGGATTGACATGCTTAGCAAAAGGCAGTGTGGAAGTAAACCCAGCCCGCTAGTTTTTCTGGTTATTCAAGGCTCCTTTGTGCATTATTTGGAAGGCACCAGAGGCTCTTCTAACAGTATGTTGTTACTCTTCCCGTGATGTATGTGAGAGTTCAGAATGAACAGCATATGCTCAGCTTCACCAATGTACATCAGAACAGCATTCAGAGCACCCAGAATATCTGAGAATGAATGTTTTGAGTTGAACTTCTTAACCCTGGCTAACATCCTAAATGAAATATAAAAACTGGAATAAACTGTCCCCTGTAAAATGCCTGGTACATAGTATCATGCTTTCAATGGCAAGGACAGTAAAGCACACAACAGATTGTCTAGCAAGACTGTGTAGTCTCCATCACTGAATGTCTTTAAGGACAGGTGAGACAAACACCTATCAGGAATGACTGAGGTGCAATTCTCCCTACCTTGAGGCAGAGCGATGCACTGGATGAGTTTTTTCAGCTCTGTTGTTCTTTGCATCTATGATAAGAGTTTGCAGAACTGGGGTCCAAGTCCAGAGCTGTTATTTCCGAAGCAGCTAATGGGTGCATCAGCAAGGATTTCAATGTTATACAAAATACTGCCAGACTGTTCTCAGGACTCCAATACCATGGCTAGTATGTGACTGCTCATCTCATCACCACCCTCCCACACCCTGGAGTGACACTTGGTCAGCAGGACAGAATGTTAAAGAGAAAATGTATATGGGGTATAGCCACTACAAAAATGTCACAAATACAATGAGGGGGACAATAGCATGAAAATATTACACTAATGTAGCAGCCTACAAAAGATGTCTTCACAAAACCTCATCAGCTCTAGCAATGAAAGGTGAATGGTTGCCCACACAAGCACTATTAAAAGTCATGAATGTTCTCACTCTACATCATTTCCTTGTCACTAGGATTAGGTTTTGTATGTCTTAGATGGTTAAAATCTCACATATCCATTAGGGATGACATATAATTTAGTCACTTAAAATTGTGATGGTGAACCTTTTCTTTCTGAGTGTGAGAAGACCTTTCAGACATATTGAGCAAACTGAACCATAGCACTTATTCTTTTCCTGTCCAGAGACAGTGCAGAAAAAGAATCATTGTGTCAAATAGATTACTTCAACGCAAACATCACTTCTTCCTTAAGGATCTTTTCTAATCAAAAGTCTTTGAAAACATTCCCAGGTGTAAGACAAATTTATTTACCAGTCTACCAGCCACTATAGATGTCTATACTCCAAGGCTGGGACTAAGAAACCAGACAAGATCCAGGCAGATTTGGAAGCACAAGGGCCAGGGAAATGCAGAGATCCCATAAAAGCCGTAGTGAGAGGGTGTAATAGGAGTGCATATGTTCTTCTTATGAGATCTGGAAATGCCTCTGTACTCTAGAAAATACCACTTGGCCACAAGCACACAAGCTCTGCTGCTTGTGTCAGGAGTCCCATGTTTGCTGAAGCAGAGCTGAGCTTGTATTGCTCAGATAGATGTAGAGGAGAGCAAGGACTGCCCCACTATCTGCTTCTTGAGGACATACCACAACATCTATTGCCGTACTTGGAGGCACTGATGTTACCACCCCACCAGGCAGTCTGTCCCTCACATGAAGATCTGTTAATGGAGGCCATCTAAGTCACTTTTTCATTGACTTCACTGAGTCCTCTGACTGGGTCACAATTTAAACTTCTGATGTGGAAACTGTTATTTCTGAAGGGGTATTTACATGAGTCTGAGACTGTAGGGACTGTACAATGTCTTTACTATATTAGAAGGAAAAAAGTAGCTATACTAAAGCACTTCCAGGGTAGGAACAAGCTTTTCTTACTGGTGGACCTTTTAATTGACACTGTGTGAACAGATGCCAGGTAATAGTAAGTCAGACATCAGTTTCTCTTTATAAAGGTCAAGCAATTCAAAGCAGCTCCTCTAACATACAATTTAAGGGGTTAGAAGGTTCCTCCCAATAGCAGCAAACAGTGGTATGCTTTACTGTAATAAACCATACATTGTTTCAACCAGGAGTCAATCATTCCTACTCAAATTGAGAAACTTAGAATCTGCAGCCACTTACCTACTAAAGTGCAGCAAATGTTCATTCTCAGAGGCTAATGTATTATTAATACCATAAGAAAGACATCTTAATATATTTACAGAGATATTCTGTACATTTTTGCTAGAACATATGGGAAAGAATACAAATACTGACCAGATCTTTAATCAATACCAATGATTGTTCTAGTCCTATACAACAGACCAACCCTTACTGCCAATGAACTCCAGCTTTTAATCTGTACTGCTGAAGTATTCATAAATCTGTTTCACCTCCTAAATGCATTGAAAAACTGAAGTCACAACCTGCAAGACGTCTATGATTTATTCTTTTGGGCTTCCAACAATGAGATCAGAGTCATTACAATCTAAGGCAAGGTGAGTGACTAATAAATCTGTTACTGATTTACGCACAGATCGTGGTGCTGCATTGCTAATTTGCAAAGAAAACAACCTGTAATTATGAGCAAATGGCATGCTGTGGTTGTAGATGGAATATAATCCTTCATAGGATTTCATTCTCGGAATATGTATACTGTTAAGGCTAAAAGCCTGTAAAACACTGTCAGAAGCCAGCTAAAAACAGAAGAACCAGGTAAGATGTTCAGACCACTTGCAGGAAAGAAGTATGTGGGAAGCAGCAAACAAGGAAGGGACTTGTCTATAGGGCTGTAGGCCCCAGCTCATCTGGGAAAACAAGGTATACCAGTAGAAATAAGGGGGTTATTTGTGAGAAAGACAGACAGGTAGCTTCTCATTCAGAGAGAAGAAGAGGAAAAGAGACCCCATGCTAGATAAAGAAGGAATGTGGCAGGTAACCTCATGAGGTAATAGTTATTTTAAGGAACTAAACAAAAAGGAATGTTAAGTTTTCTGGAGTGACAGACATCATTGAACCCCTGAGGAAATAACAGGATAAGTAAAGTGCTTTCCTCTCTTTATCAGCCTCTATTCTGAGTTAACCAAGATGTCATCTTAAACCTCCTTAGGGCTGGACAAGTTGTAGATTGCTGATCTGTGCTTGTAGTTGTAAAGCTATGCGTATATCTAGCTTGCACAGGAAGGCTTACCGCTGAGAGCTGGTTTATGGAATACTCCTGAAATGACTGTGCCTTCCTTTACAACCACCAGACAACCTCACTCCACTTGTACCACAGTAGTGTGAATCCAGGCTGAAAGAAGACCTGGCACCAATGTCTTTCAGTTGCTACTTCTTGGAGAGGAGCACTTACGACAGCAATAATGTAATGAAGGCAGATTTCCAAGAGCTGAAAAGTCCTGACACATGGAACTCCCCAAAGACCTCTCAGGCCCCTCAGACTCTGGTCTTCAGAAAGGCACAGGCAACTGAAAAAAAAGATGTTTACTGGCATCTGTTCTGGCAAATTAATCCAAAATTATGTGGGCTCCAGACTGTCAAACTTGTCAGCAACACTGCCATTTGTGTCTGCTTGCAATGCATTGCTTCATTCACACCAGATGTGTGCCAGCAGTCTGTGTAGTAAAGGCTGCCTGCCTGTGCCAGTGTAAAGGAATATATGTGATGTGGCATTTGGAGTCACTGGTGACCATCTTTGTGCTGTACCGCTACTTTTATTCCAAGCTGGTTATGAAATAGCCTCTTAAAAGATACGTAGACACAATGGAGTTACACGTGTCAAAGACATATTTCCCCAGCTGTATGATTTTGTGTCAGATGTTTAATCAGTTTTTAAACCAGCTCTGCACCCCAGATTCCTTGAAACTGCAGCAGCAACAGTTTTAGCTGTGCATTTCAATTGGATTGCTGGTGTAAGAAGAGGCATTTATTTTCCAATCGCATACTGGCCTTCAATATGCTTAACAAGAATTCGCAGACTGACAGGTTTCTGGAGGGGTCTACAGAGTGAGAAGGAGGGTCTCAGTGCCTTCTTCTGAGGCTCTGCCACAGCCTCAAGTAATGTAGTATTTTTGTTCTACTTCCCTTGAGTCACAGTAAGCATAACACTAAAGCATCACATTTGGAAGAGGTCAAAAGGTTATGGTTAAAATAAGAATAGTTGAGCACAAATCTGCATCAAAACTCTCTATAAGAGTGTTCAACTGAAAATTAAATCAGGACATTCAGACCTGTTCCCAACTGGGCAATCATCTGTACCACTAACTTCATAGCTATAGCTGGCACTGCTTGGTAATGTCTCTTCAGGAGAGCTTCAAGACTGAAATTCAGTCGGGGTTGGAATGTGTAACATTCAGTGTCTTCACAGGCACAAGCATCACAGAGGCACAAACTCTTGACCCACAATGTGCAAGTCTGTTCAGCAGAAAGGTCATCTGCTAGTGGAGGTCTCATAGGTAGAGTTTCCTGGCAATGTGCATGACGCTGCTTAGGGAGGACAAGAGCTTCCTGAGGCAACTGAGCTCCACACTTATTGCACTGTGGAGTACCCTCTTCTCTTCAGGCAAGGTCAGGCAATCTGCAGACCTTCTGCATGCTCAGAGCTTGTGTGGCTTGCAACCTGGACGTACCACTGTGGAAAAGCAATGGAGGAAGGATGTCCTTGGAATTAATTTTTAAAGCAAAAAAAAAAAAAGTCTGTGTTACCAGCCTCAAGCATTTACTTGCCATTACTCGTCTTCCTGCCCTCCTTCAAACTATGAAATCACCTTAAAGATGACATTGAAATATACACCCTGCACACTGCTGGATTTTGTTTTATTTGATCATTTCTACTTTTTATTTGGGTAGTTACTGAGCTTTTATGTTTTGTGCACTGAAGCCTTCCCTTGTCCGAACCTCCCCCACTGGCCACACACAAGTGAAACCACAGCGGCTTTGGACTGCAACTTAAAAGGCGGGAGAATTTCCAGTACTGCTTGAGAAGCAAGGATGTGGTTTGTCACTGAACTTTACCAGGTCATGTTTCCCCTCTTTCCTGTCACTGCCGAACTCTCCAGCTTCTACCACTTTGCTTTGAAATGTCCTTCCTTCGACCTCCGTCTTTGCTGGAAAATGCACTTGCATTGCAGAAACTCATAGATATCCCTTACTAGAAACCGTAGGAACCTGAGGGAGGATCAGTGATTTATTGCCATGCTCATCCTAGAGGTGCCAATTTTCAACAATTACAGAAGATTGCTCAAAGACATTGAAGAAATCCATGGCAGAACTGAAAAGGAAGCGTGATGGCTCTCAGACCTACTTCCTACCTACCCAGTCACACTGCCATAACCTTGCAGGGCCTGAAAATGCCTGGCTGCTGTGAGCAGCTAAACACGAAGACTTATTTTGACTTCAGAACAGTCTGAGTAGATCTCAGTGATATGGGACTTCCTACACTGTGCTTATCGCACTTGAATGAATCCAGCAGACATGACATCATATTTTGTCCAGTATTTAAAGTTCATGAGGCAATTTTCTTGAACTGCTCCCTGTATTACATAGTGAAAAGAAAGCTGATCAGCTAAACATTCAGTCAACAAGCAGTTTCTAATAATCTCTTCTGGAAGATAAAACAAATGCAGGCAAATAGACAAATCCTATCTCCAGCAAACAGCCAGAATAGCTGATTTATATGCAGGAACATTTCTTAGGAGCATGCATATACTGAGAGATATTCTATTTCCTTTAAGGCACAGAAGCACTAAAAAATGTACAGGCATGGAAAATGCAAAAACATCTGAAATGTCTGAACCCCTTCTCAGCCCCACACTCTGTCCTACAATTTTTGAGACCAGGGTATACCATGCCAGGCTGTGTTGCATTTTGCAATATTCACTCCAGACCATGAGTTTAATAAAAGTTATTCTACTGCCCTGAAATTCAGTTTCTTAGACGTCAAACCCCACAGAATCATAGAATAATTTAAGTTGGAAAAGACCTTTAAGCTCCTTAAGTCCAGTCATTAACCCAGCACTGCCAAGTCCACCACTGAATCATGCCCATAAGCACCACATCTACACATCTTTTAAATACCTCCAGGGATGGTGACTTCACCACTTCTGTGGGCAGCCTGTTCCAACGCTAGACAACAGCTCTTGAGAAGCGCTAGTGCTGTGCATTGGTTTCTCCTCACAAAATCACATTAATGAGTTGCACTGAGGGTGTCCGCCCATGGTGTAAAACCCAGGCAAAATATCAGGAACATTTCAAGATCATTCAAAAAATTTTAATCTTAAAAGCAAATGAAGAGCAAGGTTATATCCTGGCAGTGTCTTTACTGTTGATTTAAAAGCAAAACAAAACAACAAACCCCCAAACACAAACAAAAGCAAACAAAAGAAATGATACAAAAAACCAGCAACAAAACCCTAGAAATCACAACTGAAAGCATTTATGCAAATACCTATAAAGATTAGGGGCAGCCCTTGGGCTATAGGCAAATTGCCAAAACAGCCCTCTGCAGCCTCAAGTTTGGGTCTGCCGGTTCAAAAGTGATGCAAAACGCTGGTTCCTCCCCTCAGGCAGCCCTCCCAGGGAGCAGAGGCTTTCCCCCAACTCTGACTCTCATCCCAGCATGGCAGTTCATAGAGTTTCCTGCCTATTCTCTGTGCCGAGCCCAGCTGGAGCCACAGTTCCCTAAATAATAAATGAAAACCCAAGCTTTTTACAATACTTCTGTATTTTTCACCAGCAGCTTTTCTTTTTCATTTGAGACATTTATCTCCCTGTGCTTTGAGCTGCAAGGGCTAACAGTGGTGGAAAGGGAAACCTTGTGAAGAAGGGTCTGGCTTGAGATGCAGCCCTGGACCCAGTTCCTAGCTGCACTGATGGTTTTAGTCTTCTCCTACCTTGCATCAGGTCCTTTCTAATGATCCTTGGCTCCAAGTCAGCAAAGCACTTAAAGACAGGCTTAGCATACACTATCATCTGCCTGAAGAGTCACTCAGTTGAGCTATGTCTGTCTTATATTGCTTGCCTAGGTTTTGCACTCTGTAGCACCTACATACCCATCTGTCTGTCCACGACATAGCAGAAAGTCTTTCTGAAGGAAAACATCAGATTTATAGAAAATACACACTTTGATCTTACCTGTAGGATTAATATAAAAAAGTGCACATAATTAAAGCTTGATCATATGTCATTTAACAGCTACATGTTGTTACTCTCATTTTGTTAGCAGCCTTCATTGCCCTAAAAATAGAGGGGGTTTCTATCACTTCCTTTTATTTTTTCTCTGTAGTAAATGCAACTATAAACAATTAATAATTCCAATTAGGTTTTGGGGTTTTTTTTGGTAACTCCAGCAGCTGTCTTGTCACAGGGTTTCCTAGGCTGCTGCAGGGGCCAATCAGATCATATAAATGTGCATATTAACAAAGGTTCATTAAGCGACTCTGTCTTTCTAAGCCTCTGGAAAAGAAACAAAACAGAGACGAGCCTTAGAAGTAAGAGCTCTATGTTCTTTGCTAAATTTCTCAGCATACTGAAATCAGCAGCTTTTTAATAATCTACATTTAAGATGCAAATGTATCTGTTTGATAAGAAAGTCTAACATATGAATAAAGATTCCAAATTGGTTTATTGCTTCTTGATCATTGCTGGCAAGGGGGGAATTACCATGCTAACAACCTCGTTGAGAAAAAGCCATATGCCTGAAATGGAAACAATGATGAAGTTACAAAGTTTAGTGAGATTAAGTTACATGGAGAAAGCTTCATTTAAAGTAGCAACTAATTAATGTCTTCAGAGGAAACCCTACCAGCAACTATACTGGTTAGAGAGGTGAAGCCTATTAACAACCTCTTAAGTGCAGTTTCCAATTACTAATCTTTTCAGCAGCTTTACAGTGTAAGAGAAATTACTTCAGGCCTGTGTTCCCATCACAGGGTCATCTAGTTTCAGTCTCAGTCTGTGCTACAAAATGATAGTCCTATGGGCAGCCTTTGACAGCCAAGAGGCTATTTTATTATTGCCAGAGGTCAGTAAGACAATTACATTCAAAATGCAACAAATATACTGTGGCAGTTCAGCTCTCTTCCTCCTACCACAATGGTTGCTAAAATAGTAGAATAATTGCTCTTACCCCATGTATTTATCAGGGAGTAAATGGCCTCAGACTGTCCTGGCTCTGACGTAAAGGAGGAAAGGTTGTGGGAAGAGACCAAATTTTTTACTTAAGTAACAGACATAGCCGGGAGAAGAGATGATGTGTTAAGCATACAAGCCTTTGGGAAAGATTAAAGAAGCTGCAGGCTTGCTCAGTTTTCCCTGCTATATAAAAACATAGCAAGATAGTACTTTTCTCTACAAAATTTGCCTCTTCAGACCACCATGACTGCTGTTGCACTATTACGTGGCTCTGCTACAATGGAGTAAAGCTGCAAGAGGGCAGATAGGCAGAGAGAAATGGTCTATGGCCATGTGGCCACTTGGTTGCTTAGTAATCTGAGATTCTGCCTTGTCTCACTAATTAACGTGTAATAGCTGTGTATGCTGGCTCACTTTCGGGTGCCTTATCAAAGGGGGAGAAAGAACTGGGTTTAGTTTAGCTATACAGAGGGACTGCATCTGTTTTCTCAGCCACTGAAGGATTATAATTGTTTCTAGATGACAGCAGGTCACATGCGTGGAGGATTTTTAATTATAACTGAAATTCCCTTTCAACCTAGGGAAATAATTCAATTTCAACAATGCTATTATTATTTTTTGGCTTCTATCTCCCTCAACTCTTTTTGCTTTCTTACTTGCAACATAATTCTTTCCCCTTTCCACATAACTGACAGACTTTCTTTGTTCATACCCGTCACTGTTTTTAATTTTGATTCATGTTACAATTACACAGTTCAGGTTTAAAGGTTATGAAAACTGTGCTTTGGCATTCAACCAGTCTCATCTCTGGCACATTAGTCAAATACCCTTGTTTAAAATTCTCTCTGTGGAAGGAAACTTTGTTACCTAGGTATCTGCTTGTATTTCCTTTTTTCTGTCTCAGTGTATATCTGATCAGGTCTTGCTTTGTGCAGTTCAAAATGCTCAAATTTCATGATATAGTGGGGCTTACAGGTTGTTCCATGACTTAAGATGTTCTGTTGTCTTCTGGATGTCATTCATAACTCATCTGCTCAGTATAAACTTATTCGCATGTCTTTGCACAGTAAAAGATGACAAAAGGGATGCATTAGGAAGAGGGTGACAAGATAGAAAGCCAGAAGAATACAAGGGAGAAGAATCAAGAATATCAATGTTCTCTATGCCTAGGCACCACGATAACCACGCATAAGGCTGGTGGTTGCCAGTACCACTTTTGACATCTTCTCAAGCATCCTATGGAAAGCCTTCACTACCAGCAGTAATAAGGAGTGGGCCAGATATTATTAAGTGAAATCTGGACTGTCCAGAGTGGAGAAATGGGCAGTGAGGAAACTATTCCTATGAATCCAAACACATTTTGAAACAAACAGGTGAAAGCTAATAATCCTGGAAAACACAGAAGAAATGTATATATATGCCAAATCCCACATACCATAAAGGTCTGTAAAACCTGAAAAAGCAGCTTTCATACTTTTGCTGCCCAAGTTAGGCTTAAAAGAAAGGTTAGTGGAGATAACTGAGTTAAGACTCTAGTGTTGTCCAAGAAGGTTATAGAGATGAAAAGGAAGGTGTCCTGATATCTTCTTAATTGATCCCCAGTGATGATCAAGGGTGATTATCAAAAAACTCATCAAAACAAGGATTCCAAAAAACACTGAGGAGAACTGTACTGCCCTGACTCCCAGCTCACAGAGCCTGAACAAGTGAGAGACAGTGGCACAGAGTCTTGTGACTGTCTGTGCTGGGTTCAGCTCTAGCAGTCATTTTTCCCCTTCTTAGTAGCTGGTGCAGTGCTGTGTTTTTCACTTTCAACCTAAGAACACCAATATTTTTGGTTGCTGCTAAGTAATGGTTACTCCCATGAAGGACTTTTTCAGTCTCATGCTCTGCCAGGGAGGAGGAGCATGGGAAGCCAGGAGGAAGCAGAGACAAGACACCTGACCCAAACTAACTAAAGGGGTATTCCATACCACGGCAAGTCATGCCCAGTATATAAACTGAGGGGAGTTACCCAGAAGGCCGAAATCACTGCTCAGGTCGGGCTGGGTATCGATTGGTGGGTGCTGAGCAATTGTATTGTGCATCACTTGTGTTTATTGTTTTCTTTTCCTTTTCCCCTTTTAGTTTTATATTCTCTCCCC
>JANHGB010036819.1:0-14292 GCA_026283785.1 Coracopsis vasa | reverse complement strand
ACTGAATTTTATTTTTGCATTTGATCATAGACACCCCCCCTTTTTAAAAAAAAAAAAAAAAAAAAAGAAAAAATTTAACGCTGGAAGAGCTAGAATGTGTCCATTTTATTTCTGCAGTGAATCTGTCCTTATGGAAACATGACCTAGGGGAAAGTATATCCAACAAAGTAGTGAAATCTGAAAGTACATATCTGGGAACAGCAAGGGGACAATAACATTCAAAATTACCAGAATAAAATAGAAGGCTGTAGCAGAAAGATAAG
This sequence comes from Coracopsis vasa, assembly GCA_026283785.1. Taxonomy (NCBI): domain Eukaryota; kingdom Metazoa; phylum Chordata; class Aves; order Psittaciformes; family Psittacidae; genus Coracopsis; species Coracopsis vasa. The sequence goes on along the minus strand of JANHGB010036819.1, from coordinate 14,029 downwards.
GTATGCAATTCAATTCAGAATAAGTGAGAGCAATGAAACTACAAAGGAAAAAACAAAAACAAATAAGATTTTAGAAAGATGCTTATCACAGAATCTTAATCAATCAAGATAATGGAAGTACTAAGCAAACCCTTAAAATCATTCTCACAGATATTATACACCACTTGTCATATCATTAAATGCAATTAGGAAATAGCTGTCAGGTATACAGCAGGATCTGTGTTCTCTCTTTCTACACTGAATACTCATGCTTTGAGTAGAGTAAAAACCAAAAATGCTGCTATTCAAGACATAGATTAAGGGAAGAAGCCCTAGCCACTGCAGGCCATTAAATACATGCTTAAATGCCTTTCTGCATTGGAGCCTCCATTCCTTAATTTAGCTTCACTTTTATGAACAATTGTAAATACTTTCATATCTGCATCTTTACTCTGCAGCCTTAATAACAAAGTAGTAGTTGTAAAGCAAGGACTTTTGTCAAGAATTAAAGCATATTTGTTCCAGTTTATGGTGGTTTAATGTTAATCGTTGTGAAAATCAGCAGTGTAGGATCATTTTTCTTGAAGTCCCTTCTTTTTTCCAAGTTTCCAAGACATGTGTGTCTTAAAATATACAGTTGCAGTACTATATCATGCTTAACAACTGTTCTCTGTTTCTGCTAATAGATACATGAACATACTTCATGTTGACTGGATACTTCAATTACTTAATTTGCAACATAGTGAAAAAGATAAAATGCGTACCACTATGCAATGAATTTTTTGAACCACAAACACACTACACACCTTTCTAAACAAGATGAAACAGTACCTTTCTATAACTTCTGTAGTGGTAGTGTTGATTTGCATTTTTGGAGGTCTGATTAGCAGAGATTTTGAGTGTTAGATGGACCCTTGATGAGTGATTTTAGTGTTTGCTGCACTAAACTGAAACACTTCCTTTCATTTGGGGTACATCTTTCTGTCATAGGTGAATTTGATCTGCCCACTGATGAGCAATAGGCTCATTCTTTCCTTTTACAATGGAAGGAGTATAAAGAGCAGGATGATCAGATGTGTATGTTTACTTTAAAATACTAGATAGTTTTCTAGTGTCTGGTGGAGGACATGAAATTCCCTATTTCCTGTACCCTATGTAAGGTCACTGGCCATATCTGGCTGGTCTGATGAGTGCTTATTCTGGGTATTTGGTAAGTACTGATTGCTACTGTCTTACCTCACAGAGAAAGCTTCAAGACAGCAGAAGAATTTTGAACCATGCTTGCTGGCAGCACAGTGAGATTCACTGCTGCCTATGGGGCAAAGCTTTCTTCGTGTGTGTGTTTTTGCACTGCAAAGCCTGCTACCCCCAGTGTGGTGCTGGTGCTGCTCCTGGAGTATGGAGGCCATTGCTTGTGCAAGCTGAGCCCTGTCAGTGGGATAACCTTTGACTAGTGTAAGGATCTGAAGCCTTTCCTATGCATGGTGCTGCTATGTGCCCACTGGCAAATCAGTCGTCCGAGGTTCCTCTGGCTTGGTGCTGAGCTGATAATTTGCAGAGTGTGGAGTTTCAAAACCAGAATGAATTTCTATCTATCAAGTTTCAGCACCACTTGGAAACTAAAGAGGTTTTAGTACAAGACGGTATGACCCATCCTTTCTGGTGTCCAAAGTTTCTGGCTCTCTTGCTTTGTTGCAAGAAGAGTTTTAGCTCTCTGTGTTTCTATTATGGTCTGGAAATCCCTATAAACAGCATTTTTTCAACAGAAGTTGCCCTGCTCTCTTTGATCATTTATGTCAGTAGGAAGAGACCCATAAGTACTCATATTAATCTGATACAGGGGCCTTTATAGTGCTTCAGTGGCACCAAATCAGCTGTTAGACTGCTGGATTTTGGTGGTTTGCGTGATGGTGGGAAAAAAACCCATGGCTTTTTTGTTCATGTGCGCTGTGGAAGAGTATGGAGCCACCAGTGAAGTACCTGCACTATTGGGTGGTGTCTACAAAAAAATTCTGTGACTCTCTTATTGGCATAACATGCGACTTCAGTTGGTGACATAGACAAAGATGTAAGGAAGAATGTCAGCAGTATGTCATACCAGAATTTTCTGAGACATCCCAAGGGAGGTGAAGTGTGCCTGTATCTTATGAGGAAAAAGCTCTTGTGTCAGTGGGCTACTTTAACTTTTGTTTGAATTAAGTTGTAGATTTGTGAACATCTACTTACCATATACAGTAGGTCATCATACTGCTCTAATTGGGCCCTATCATATAATTAGCTGCAACTTTTTAGAAATACTGATGTAAAACCTCTTGTCTCCTATGGAAAGTTTGTCATTGCTGAGTTAATCGTGTGCAGAAGCAGCTTTATAATGGTAACCTCCATAACACTGTTTTTACAGTGCTTGAGACTATTTTGGGTAAAGTAAATATACTTAATTACCAAAATAAATTACCAAAAAAAGCACCTGGGTGCCCAAACAAAAATTTTAATGAGAATCAAATTGTTTAAGTAGAAGAAACCAATTCAGATATAAGAAGATTTTTTCCTTTTATGTGAATAGCTATGAAAGTAATTTACCTGATCTAATCATTATAGGTGAGGATCAAAATGTGAGAGATACTTCAGAGTATAAAAATAGATTAAATTATTAAAAAAAAGAGTAATTTGTGTAAGAGCAGCTTGGGACAGAGGAAGTTGACTAATGTAATGGCACAGAATTGCCATTATAGGATGATTGCTGTTAATTTTTTGATTACCCAGTAATAGAACAAGCAGTACAGTGATTAACTGGCTCATAGAAAAATAGGGCACAGTTAATCTGAAGTAATGCTGTCATAAAATCCAGAAAAACTCTGAGCTGGATTGCTGCCGATAAGTAGCTGTTGCATATGCTATATAGGGGATATGAAGTAAGGAATAGCTTCCAGTAAAATGAATGTAGCCTCAGTAGGGACCCAGAGCAAAAGAATTAAATAGTGCCAGGCCATTATGATGTACTGTTGTGTCAGAGGTTTTAAAACAGTTGCAGTAGACATCTTTGTACAGTCTTCTGTGCATACCATTTTAATCAGTCTTTGATTGCAGAACAGAATGGACTGTATATGCAAAGCTAATCCTTTTGCATGTCTGCCTGTTGGGCTTTCCTGCATACTGATCAGAAACAGCATGACAAAATCAGTAATTCCTACCTGACCATAGTTTGATAAGCAAGATGGAGAGAGGAAAGTGAAGATGAGTGCCTAGGTTTATTTTTATTTTCTTTTAATTTAAGGAAATAATTTATTTTGTATTAAGTAAGTGTTTTGGACATAAAGTAGGTTCTTTACTTTTTCTTCCCCCATTGAGCATCATTGTTTGTATTTGAATTAAATGGCCATATATAGGTCATTGAAGCAGAACTGAGAAAAAAGATATCTTTGTATGCCAGGGTGAATCATTCTCTGGCAATAAAATATTCTTGGTGGCTACTGGCCCAGCCCAAATGGTGGTAAGAATCACCTGAAACTATAATCTTGCTTGATTTGTGCACCTTGTGCAGGTGTTATTCTGTCATAGGCAGAGGATATAGCCCCCTTCCTCCTCCCCATTGTCATCACTGATAAATATTCCTCCTCTTGCCATACATAATGGGACAATAAACCATTCTGCCTAAAATTTCTCCTGAATGATGAAACCACTGTTTAAAACATCTCTGATACTCCCACCTAAAAAAGATGACTTATGTGGAAACAGTGGAAATACTGGCTGATGGCACCATGGTTACTAAGAAATTATAGGACATAACTCTCAATGTCCAAATTCATCCCATCTTAGTGCCATAAACCTGCAGTACATAAGTCTAAAGCCTCCAAGTGAAGGCAAAAGACAGTGAAGATACAGCTCGCACTTCATATGACTTACCTTACCCCATTACAAGTGTCTTGCTTTGGTAGCTGCAAGTCTGAGGGGAATTCATACTGTTAAATGAGCTTCACGTGGTATATCATTCAAAATCACAATGAGGACTGCAGCTTTAGGCATTGTCTGCTTCAGAGGTGTGTTACATTGGTTGCTAAGGTGAATGTTGAATATTGAAAGAATGGTCTCTTTGTATACCCAGAGTTAGCACATACTGACACCTGACACCTGTGTGTCTATTTATCAAGCACTTATACCTATGTGTACTAGAGACAGAGTTTACTTGCACAAAACTCATTTAGAAATAGTGTGGACTGAATATTTACCTTTGGTAATTCATATGCTTGGAGCTTAACATTGAAAAAAAGGATGAGCAGGTGTTGGTGGGAACACCACCACTCACGCACAAATGCGAGCTTGGCTTGGAACAACATGGAACCATTTTGAGATTCATACTTTGATGGTATTTACTTTTTATGGTCCTATATGAAAGTAAGATGAAATAGGTTTGATTCCAAGAATATATTTTTTATAGTTTGTTTTCTGTCTGTCACACTTTTAAACTCTGAAATTCCCTTGGAAAAGATGAAAACCTTTTTTTTTTTTTTTTTTTTTTGTGTGGTTTAAAACAGATTTTTTTTTTTCTTTTTTTCAAAGTAACGCAAAAAATCGTGGAATGTACAGTACATAAACATTAACCTTTCTTAACTGTTTTAACTAGGAAATAAATGGAGAAAAAAATATTATCTTCTAGCAGATTCTTTACAATATCTGTACTTTGCAACTTTTCTTGTTTGTGTTTCAATCTCTAGGTGTCTGTTATTGTTGAAAAATACATATGCATTATTTATTCTGATTAACTTCAAGTCATTCTATCTAGATACACCTTCAGAAACTATTTTCCCATTGTTGCTGTGTAAGATAGTAAGGAGCAAATTTGATAAGACAAAACAGTATTTTGAAGTACCAGTTTTTAACATCACAGCCAAATTTTACTTATTTTAATGGAAAAACCCTAAGATTAGGAAGGGATTTTATGAAGACGGAAGTGCCTTTGTCTTTCTAAATTGCAGTCTTATTGCAGAACATATGAAAGATGGTTTTTCTCTTAGCATTCAAAGTCTGTATCCATTTTACAGTTGGTCTGAGATTCTGCCAACCCTGCAAAATATCTGTTGGTTTAATTTAGTTACCCCAAGTGCAGATAGTGAAGCAAGGTTTTCTGCAATTTGCAATACCTGCGAAACTCAGGTAGTGTCATACGATCTCCCTGAAGTAGTTTCACCTGGTGCCAGTGCTTGTGCCCCTCAAAAAAGAAAGAAAATAATAAATATGCACTACAGTGTTATTAAATAAATCATGCTAGGCCAGGAGGGCTTATCTGCCTGGATTGCCAGGTGAGCATTCCTGGAAAGGGTGAGTTACCTTCCCTTTCTGATATGAGAGCCATCTGGGAGCTTGGTGCCCTCAGAGGAACCGCTGACCCACACTACCCCAGCTCCCCAGGGTCCAGGGTTGTTCCTGAATTTCTCTGTCAAGGAGTCAAAGTCAAGCAAACCCCCCACAACCAGACTGTATCTGCATGCCTCCAATGCTTTGCTCTGAGGAGGGCATGTGTTACTGCTCTCTCTGTTGTCCAGGACCTCCATGCAGGCCTCTCTTGTCCAGACCTTTCGACTGAAATGTGCTTGGAAGTGTCTCCTGCAAACGCAAAAGGAAAGTGTGACAGTGTTCTCCTTTTCTGCTCTCCTCTGTTCCCTTTGAGTGATTTTGATCATACATCGATCACTATATTGCATCATTAAGCAACTCCAACTGCCAGTGCCAACTTCATGTGAGATAATAATATAGAAATCAAGTGGAGGGTGCATGTGAGCCACATATGAATAAGTACTTTTAACTTGCAGTTTAAGTACTGTATTAAGGTAGTAAATAGGAAATGAGTACAGGATGAAAATGCAGGGAAGTATAGAAAACTTGATGGCCTGGCAAATTTATACTGAGTTAGTTACACAAAGGGTTTTATTGAAATTTTTCATCATGCAGTTCATATTGAGCCAGTTTGAAGACCCTTATTTTAGAGCAGGAGGAGAAGCTGCATTTTCTACAGTAGTAATCTTACCTATTGGGCTGTGTGTAAACTGACCTTTTTTGTATGGTCACGTAGCAGCTGGGATGCCATCTGCATAAAGTAAGATGGCAGGTGATCAGTGAGGGAAAAGCAAACACTTAGCAGCAGCAGCAGCAGGAACAGCAGCTAGGACCTTTCAGTTGTGTTTGCTTTACTTTCCCTAGTGCTTGTCAACAGCAGATGTGCTCAGGAAGTTTCAGTCTTGGAAACTTGACTGGAAGGGAAGATGTGAGACTCATTGTGTGACTACTGATTTATAGCATCGAATGAAAAAAAAAAGTCCACTTTGCCAAAAGCAGCATAATAGGAGAAAATCCAGGCTGAGAACACACTGATGATCTATTTCCTTCATACTGCTCTTATATTTTTACTTAGAAGTAAGTCAATGTTTACCACTGGCTTGTCTTATCCTTCCAATCATGCAACTTTATCTGTATATTGAGAATTTCTTTACTATCATAAGAGTTATTGCTGTACCTTGAATATTTTAACACATATATTTTAAGTTACTAAAAGCACAGAAAGCACTATTGCAACCTAAATTAAGTATATTAAAATAGGTTTATCATAGTTCCAGTCCTTGCAAAATTTGTATTAACCGATATCTTCACCTCAGAGATTCTTTCAGGGAAACTCAAAATTTTCCAGTTTCCTTTTAATTATCATATAGATTAGCTGTGCTTTTGGGAAAGGGGGAGTTGGAAGGCCAGATTGTAAAGGTTTCGATTATTTCACTCGGTTGCTAACATTTTAACACTAGTTACCATCCACAGCAGAAAATGAGAGTGTAAATACTCCTGTTGAGGCATATTCAAATGCTTCAGTGACAGGCCAAGAATAAAAATCTAATATATATTTAGCCATTGCAAGACCATACTATAAATGTCAAAATATTAAAAGGTACAATCTTCCTTGTAGTAAGACAAAAGAAATATGAATGCAACAATTACGAATATAACATGTGAAAATGAAAATAAAATGTCTATTTCAGCAGCTCTTATTACAAGCAAGGATAGTAGTAGAAATGTCATCCACTTTATGGAAAAAGTTACCAGCTACACAGGTTGTAGCACTTTTCAGTACTGATGTGTAACCTATTTAGAATAATCTGAACTGGAGCTTTGGAAGGGGAACATATTCCTCTACCAAAAACCTAAAAAAAAAGAAATAAAGGATGAAAGACAAGGGCAGGACCTGCTTCACCTTAGCGATTGTTCTTGTTAATATTAGACATGAAAGCTTTTTGCCTTATGACCACAGAAGGAATGCTTTTATTTCACAAAAAAAAACCCTCATCTGTTGGCCAAAGAATCTCTGTTCCTTGTGATCCACAGCAAACTTCATGCACAGTTTGTCCCCCCAACATTAATTTTCTAGTATGAATATGAGGAAATTTCCAACTACTCAATTTGTTTATTTTTTAAGTATGCGACTGGTTAAAGAAACAGAAATGCTCCCCATCTTTAGGGAAAGGTAAAAGGACAGACTTGTGCCTTAGGGACAGAAACAATATAAAACTGTCACTTTTTTCTTCTCCTTTTACCTCACTCCACATTTTTTCTACTGTTTTCTTCCTCCAGCATCCTCTGAAATCCTTTAAGGCAACTGAAGGCTGGTGGTAAAAAGGAAGCAATAGAAAAAAGAAAGAGGAGTGTCTAAGAAAGGTTTAAAAGTGATGACAAGAAAAAGAAATAAACCCATAAACTGGCCTTTCGTGTCAACATGTCAATGAAAGCATGAAGGTTGATACTACTAGAGTAGAAAATGGATACCATTTTCTACTGGAAGGTAGGGGAATTTGGTGCAGAGAAGTGTGCATGTACCATATAAATCAAAACTGCCAATTTTCAGAGACAAGGAAAGAAAAGCAAAAAAGAACAGATTTAAAGAGATTTATTTTTCCCTCCTGATTTATGAATTCCATGAGAAGGGTGCTATTTTTTTTTCTTTTTTTTTTTTTTTCTCTTTTGAAGCTGTTAGATTCTACAGAGAATTGAAGGAGCTGGTGCACAGATGTCATGTTACCAAAATACAGCAATCTGCAAAGCAGGATGCCTGGACTGATTTCGCTTATCACATATAAACATCTACAGAGTAAATACCTATCTCTGAGCTAGTCATCTCATTAAAAGACAAGAGAAACAAAAATTTCTAGAATGTGATTTATCTTTTCAAGAGTAAGACATTTTTGTTTGGTTAGAGAAATCATGCCCTAAATGAACCTGATTTTATCCATTTGGTTTCAGGCAAGCCTGGATTGAAGAGTTTCAGACATAGACATTAAGAGTGAAGACATATAATATTAGAGGAGATGAATCCTATTTTAGCTTTTAGTTTTGATGGGTCATGGTTAGCACATAAAGAAGGGATCTCCTCACTCTCTCTCTGAAGCACTGTGTGGGAAGATAAAGGGACAAGATTTTCTGATTCCAGTCCCTGTGGGAGCCCTTATGTGCACTTGTGCCAGTAAGATTTATATGGCAAACTACATTACTCCAGACAAAAAAGGCACTGTGGAAAACGGAGGAGTCGGACTTGCCTTGCCTGGTTTTACATCAGTAACTTGCTTTATCAGTAGTTCCTGAATGAATGCAGTGGGAAAATGTTTTATTTCCCATACTGCACTCTTGCTTGGAGATGCAGAAGGCTACCCTGATTGCATAGGTTTTGGTAATGGCTACATGTGATTTTAACTGATGAGGGTAGAGACAATGACACTGTGAGCCAGCACTTTCCTTTGAAAACGTAATTTGATTGTGTAACCCAAACCCATCTTAAGGATACTGAGTTGCCTTGCTACTTTAGAATGAACTATGGGGCAATGTGGTGGCCCCAAGCCATTATCATTACTTCAAAAGAAAAAAAAAAAAGTCAAATTCCCAGAAAAGTTGTACTGCATCGTGGTTATTTGTAGTTGTTTCCTGTTTCTTTAGCAGTATTTTTTAGGATGTAGTCTTATTTGTAGGAGAATCTTCTGAGTAAAGGAGGGAAGAAAAAGGATGTCCTGCATCGTAATCTGTCATAGCTGCCAGGTTATTTCTGGTCAACCAACTAAATACCTACTACAGAAAATAACCACTTTTGCTTCTTGCTTTCTTACTAGTTACTCTAAACAAAACAGCACACAAACAAACAAAAAGATGCAGTAGTGTATTATAGTTAGGGACAATTCATCGATTTCTGTAATGTGTGGCTTGGCAGAGCTTTGATAATTTATGCTGTCTGAGGATGTGATCTGCACCTTTTATAGTCTCTTAAAATCTAAACAAAGCCTCTTGTTTCAGATTTAACATCTTCTTAATTTGAAAAATGTATTCATCTTTTCTTCTGCTAGTGAGGGAAGCATTCCTCCAAGTGTGAGACCTGTGGAAAACATCAGAGAACCTCTCCGGGGCCAGCTGAAATCCCATTCTGCATTCAGCATATATTTGAATCTGCTAATGCCAGACTGAATAAATTTCCCCCTTCTTACTCATCCCTCAGAGGCAACCACTGATGAGTTACATTTTTCCTATTTTAATGGAAAGGTCCTACATTAAAGACCCCCTTCTCTCTACGTTTCCTTTCTGTTAAGAAGCAAACCAATTCAAAGAAAGAGTCCTTGCATGCAGAAAAACATTTGTTTGCAGAGAATAATTCCTCCCTGGTGTTTGGCACATATTTATTTTGTCTCAGCACTATAAAAAAGGGTCTTGTTGCTGACTCAGAAGGAGCTCATTACAGAAAGACTTCACCTTTCAGTTGCAAAAGATGTTTCCTTGAAATGATAATGTAATGAGTGTTAGATCATCCATATGTAGCTGTTAGGCTATTCTTTTGATCGGTTGGAAATGCATTTGTTAAAAAGCTGCTTTATTGATTTCCTGGCTGGTTTTTATACTGTTTGGATCATCTACACACACACATGCATCACATTTTTACCACTTCAAAGTGGTTAATAAATTCACGCTACTCAGGAGATTGAACACGAAATGGAGTGAACCCTTTCTGTGGAGAACTCTGTTGTTACACCTTTGATAGAAAGAGTCTTAGCAGCATGCTGAGTGTCTCCTTTAAAATATTTTTAAAACAATCTGCCACAAAGAGAACAGCACACACTAAAGCAAAAGAATATCGCTCCTGGGGATATAAACATGGTGAGGGTTGTGATTAAGATTTCAGTAACTCCAGATGAGAAAATATTACTGAGTTTATATAGGCTTAATGAAGATATTCTTTCCTGATAACCTATACATATTTAATATTTCCACTTTGTTGCTTTTATGATGTATTAGCAGTAAAAGTTTGAGATGTTCTAAGTGTTAAAGTGAAACATATGCTTCTACATATAAATTGCTAGAACTATGCAGAATATCTGTAGTTAAACTAAAATGTTATGGGCTCAGTTGGTCTTGGATATCTCTTGAATCACAGTTTTAGAAGTAAGTTATTGAAGTGTGGATCAAAATTTCTGTGTGATTAAGTTTAAAGATGCTTTGTCCCTGCCCCCCTTTCTTTTTTATTATTTTGGTTTGGTTTCCTAACCTGCTAATATCCTTTTGTGATCACAAACCTGAGGAGTTTTAACTGCTCTGTTGTAGTTAGTCTTTTGACTCTTATATTTACTTTTCTCTCTCTGAGTAAAGTTGCTAACCTGTATTTCGTGTCAATGTCACGCTTTTGTTAGCAGCAAGCTTTTACACCTCTGTCTATGAAATATAATCTGCAACTTGACTATGTATATAGTGGGCCATTCAAATGATCATCCTACTTGTTTAAATGCTTAGCTTTGTCTGTGTACAGGGTAGGCTATCAAGTCTGAAAATGCTGTCTTGACAGGAGTTTTAAGATTTTTCAGGTAGTTAAATTAAAATGCCCAAACTGAAGCTTTCTAGTATTGTGAAGTTTTTCAAGTTACCAGGTATGAAATTATGAAAATGAAATTACCCAGAAGGACTTGAGGATATTTTCAGTATTTTGTGCATAAATATCTACATATATGCAGCATCCAAGGAACCATGAGCACAAGGAATAGAATAGAAATATTTAATAAGAAACATTTAAATTTCAGTACCTGAGTCCTCTAGCTATAAAATAGGGATAATAGACTTTCTTGCCTCTCAAAAGGATTGTGGAAATAAATATATTAAAGATTGCAAAGAACTGGAGTATTATGGTAATTGATACCATATGCCCAACTAAGATAGCTGGGAACAATTTCTGAAGAGGCAGGAGTTTTATTCATAGGCTCCCAGAATCATTAAGGGTGTAAAGGACCTTTAGAGTTCTTCTGGTCCAACTCCTTGCTCAAAGCAGGGCAGACAAATCTGTTTCTCAATCTAATTATATGAATAGTAGGTATCTGACCTTGGAAAAGATGGAGGGTCACTCTGAAAGCTCGTTAAACAAGTGATTTTTTATTTTATTTCATTGGCAAAATTGAAATGAAGCCAGTTAGAAAATAAAACATTGTTTTCTATTCTGGAAAACATATGGTGAGCAATACAGGACTGAGTTTGATATTTTTTAATTTATAAAATCTTTAATATTAAAGTTTTTAGATTAATAATGACTTATTAAATTTTTTACAATGTTAAAATTGTTTGTTTATTTACTCATTAATTTGACAAAAGTCTAGACTGATGAATGCAATCTCAGAGCATTTTGATGTCAGAAAATCAGTATTTGTCACTGGAAAATTAATGCATTTCATGTAAAAATACTGCCAGTTTCTGTCTGTTGTTTATTCTTCTAAAAATAATTAAGATCTGTTTTCTTCAAGGGTGCTCCTTCATTTAATTAGATTTAGATGTATATACAGAATTAAGAAAACCCCTGTTGTTTCTGAATGTGTTTATTTCTGGACTTCTGGCAGATTTTAAGAGGTAGATTTTCTTCTTTATTTGACAGCATAGAATTTCTCCTTGATCACAGGAGTTGTATCTTAAAGCATTTACAAAAAATTAAGATTAATCTTTTGGGCTAGTGAATGGCTTTTTGCCAGTCAGTCTTTAAAGTTTATCCTTTTGGTGGTGTGAGGACAGCACAGAAGGGCATCTTGTTACCTGATTTCAGATCTCTGCAGATGACGAAATTCCCTTCTCGGATAGAATGCAAATTTGGGTCTTGAAGTTGTTTATTTGACTGCTTTGGCCAATGATTAGCACAAAATTACTTCCCCAGTACATGGAGAAGGCAATTATTCAACAAATGGACAGACTCAGTCATGTGTGTTGTGTATAGCCTGTACTTTTGTTGATGTACTGAAAGCCTGTATTCTCTCTTTCCATTGAAGACAACTATTCATGTGATTAGCTTGATAAGAGATATGTAAAGGAGACAAAGTGGATATGAGTTTTATGTGCAAGCAGTGGTAAGTGCTTTAAACAGCTGCCATGTATTTGTCAGTATGTGAGAAGGAAATGCGAAGGCATCAAATGCAAGATAGAAATCACTCAAACTAACCACACATATGCTTGGTAGTAATTCAGTTCTAGCAAATTGGTATGTATCTTGAGATAAGTATTTAGTAATTGTTTATTCATTAATATTTTCCTTAAAATTTTAAGCTCAAGCTATGCTTTCCAGTTTGCTTTTAGCCCTTGGCAGACACTGAAATGTGCCTCAGTGTCTCTCAAACACTTATGCTTAAAATGCCGCCTATTCTTTTACACTGTGGATCCAGCTGTCTAAGTGGGTCCAATGTTTTACTCATTATCTTGCAAGCAAGGTAATTTCTAGGTTAACTCTCATATAAAAAAAACCCCAAAATCCAAAACCCAAAAAACAAAAAGCCAACAAAAAAGCTCAAAACTAATATTCAGTTTTAATAACTACTTTCCTGAATATTTGTAGTTAACCAGCATAATTTATGAGAAAGTTATTCATCTGATGGGTGTACTTTTTAGAAACGTGTCATATACCTATCATGTTTCGAGCAGATCTGTTTGTACTCTTTCACCCTTCAAAGACTGAAGCATCAGTTTTATAATTAATATTTTTAGACTTTGATCAGCTGTCAGTCTCATTTCTCTGGATTTCTTTTTGGACCATTGAGTGTTTTGAATGCTTGGTGGTCTGCACAGAGCTTCGGCCCCATGTTGCAAGCTTTGCTTTCTGTTGGTATGCCTCATTAAGCATATAAAAATGTATGAGTATACTTTTAAATACATGTAATGATCTTAGTCTTACTTTTCCATATAACCAGTTGCTTTTCTTGTGACATGTGTGTCATGAGTGTAAGGGGAAGTATTTGATCCTGGGATTAATGACCCAAGAGACAATTTCTCTCTCTTGCATGCACTGGGTAATACCCACACTGGGAATAAGTTTTTGAGCCAGTACTTCAAAGCAGAGGAGTCTATTAGCTTTGGAAATCAACTTATCCAATATATAATGAATGGACTACCACATTCCAAGGCCCAACGGTACTCATGATCTAGCTCTTTATTATTATTTCTTTTTAGATTTTGTACTACTGCTACTCCATCATCTTGTTTATTCTCTTCACTGTTTTAACTATGCAGGAAATGTTGTGCATTTCCCATTGGAATTAGAGATGGGGTAAGGTCATGTTATCTTGTTTTTGTTAAAACTGCTGTTGTTTTTGTTCTGACAATGACAATTGTAATGCATCTGATCAGGTTACAAACATCAAGGAATGTTTATGAATGTGTGCTGTGGCTTGAAAATACAATGGGAATGCTAAATAGAGTTTAAGTGTATGTGTTAACTGACAGAGAAGGAGGGAGTGGGTGAAGAGTGCAATGAAAGTTAACTGCTCTGACTGACATGTGAGGACTGCTAAGAAGGTGGAAAGTGGCATGATCAGCAATGAGCCTGCAGCCCCCAAAAGGCTTGGATCTCAAGGGCTACAAAGTTCTGAGTGCTCAGGAGGAATGAAGAATCAAATGACACTGAGTGCATGGTGGTGCTTTAACTGGGGACTTTGCTGTCATTTTCAGAGTCTGAATCGTAGTATCATACAGTAGTCTAGGTTAGAAGGAACCTTCAAAGGTTGTCTAGTCTAACCCCTCTGCA
>JANHGB010036818.1:0-10188 GCA_026283785.1 Coracopsis vasa | reverse complement strand
GCTGTTGTGACAGTAACACTATTTTCAGGTGTACAATCTAAGATAATGACAGGGCTAATCAAATCTGCAGTGTGAGCAATATTTCCTTTGGGTTTTATCTGTCGTGTAAATGGTCTTCCTCATACTACAGTGCTCTAGCCAATCTAGCTACAAGCCTTTCTGTTCCAGTCACACTCTAGTTCACAGTGTTTAAGGAACCTCTTTTCATTCCCCCTCACCTCCCGCTCTTTATCTGGAGGGAAAGAGAGGATATTAATATTTTTAGTAGGACCTTACTTGAAGACAAAAGATAACAGGTCAAATCTCATAGTCTTTCACATCTTTTTCAGTCTCAATTTCTGTAGAGATGATTGTGGCAGTCCTTCCCCAAGCTCCCTTCCTTTATCCCCTTCTAAACAGCTGAGTTTGGTTTGAACCTCATATTTGCTCATGTTTCAGGAAACAAATCAGGGAAAGGTTATATAACTGTAATGCCAAAACCAGTCTGTATCAGGTATTTCAAAGAAGAAAGGAAAAGAAACAAGTAAACAAAATTCAACACGTACTGATAAGCTAATTTTCTCATGAGAGACACATCCTCCCTGCCTTTGAAACTAAGATTGATTACACCTGAAGATTGCAGGTTATCAGTTTGTCAAGCAGGACCCTTTCTGGGGGTGTCATAGGGCTGAGTGTTTGGTCTCTGCTTCGCAACACAGGTGCCTTATCACCCAGGGCATCACTACGGGGTGCATGTGCAGGGCTGGGGTAATATCTTTGACAAACATGACATATATTGACCTACATGGTAGGCTCAAAACTTGACCTTTTCTACTTCATGATAAGCTGTCATGTCAGATAGTGATATCATTCCTCTATCCCTTTTAATGCTGGATCACTATAGTACTCTTTAGTAATGCATAACCACCTTTTAATTCTTCTTTTAAGTTCCATCCCACTGTTTCTCCTGTCTGCTGCTTCTATAACAGATTTTATTTCTCTGCATGTCTCTAGGTATATTTCTAGTGGCTCCTAGTATGTGTGTGCATGCACAAGAATATATGTATGTAGATTTGAGACTGAGGGAGTGCATATCTTCTGTTCACAAAGAAACCTGGGTAGTTTACTACTACTTTTGTGTGTTATTCTCCAAGTATGATGAGCACTTTACAGATATGTAAACAGATGCATACACAAAAGGCTTCTAATCAAAACTAGTTTAACACATTGCTTGAGAGAAAGGCAAGGCAGCAGAAAAATTCTGGGAGAACAGAGGGCAAGGAGTATGGAGATCAAATTCTATTGGGGACTACAGGTTTCTATATTCTTGATGGAGGGATCTTTGAGTTACAAGGCCTGAAACTGCTTCTGGACAGGTGCTCAAAAATACCCCTCTGCGCCCTCAACAGATTCAGGTACCACACACTTTGTCATTGACTGTTAGATTCCTTTTTAAAGCCAGGGTGAGTTTGCTAATGAATATTCTGCTGATGTGTTTTTCTTTGTGCTTAAAAAAATTTATGGTACGATAGCATCCCAGATCCCCGTGCCTTATCTGCCGCCCCCCAAACACACACACACACACCCCCGTGCGCCAAGCGGGGTCCGGCTCTTGCCGCGCTGTGTGAAGGAACGAGGGATGTTGCCATCTAGTGGATGTTTGTCAGGCAGAAAAACAGACTTCTCACCCATGGCCGCTAAGGAAATTCTGCCTCAAATCTGCAAGTGTGGAGGCGCACATTTGAAGCGAATGGAAAGGGAAAAACTGACTCTCAGGCCAGTTTTCTAGGGGAGCACACAGAGCATTTACCCGCTCGCTCAGCCTCATTCAGACCTTATGTCTGACAGGATGCTATGGGAGTTAGGGATACTCTAACCGGAAAAAACAAACCCCTGAAGCCTTCTTTGCCCCTGTGTTAGGAGCCAGGATCCCTGACATATTTTCACTTCAGTATGCCTGGGCAGGAGGGCACACACACGGCTACAAAAACAAGGAAGGGTAACATTCATCATAGCTTCAAAACTGCTGCTCCTTTCTTAGCTGCAGAGCTGGGTGGACACCTTTTCTATTGTGCCAACTGATCACTAAAGCCTTTTCCTCCTGAGTGGACTTTTGCAGCTAGTATTGAGATAAAAGAAGGGCTACTCATACACAGGCACCTGGAGAGATCTTATCTGTCAACTCCATGGAAATGAGGAATTAAACAGTAATACTAATCATCATAATAAAATTAGCCCTTTCTTTCTTTAGAAATATCCATTTGCAGTCATTGCACTGCAGTCGATGGCGTGGCTGCAAGGTACCAGGACCCAGGAGCGCCCAGCGGGATGACATCCTCCTGCTCCAATCTGCCTCATATTAACGAGCTGCTTGACTGGGATGTGATGTTGGCCGAGCAGCAGCTGCTTGACTGGGATGCGATGTTGGCCGAGCAGCAGCTGCTTGGAGCTCGCTGTTACGGGGAATTAGCCGAAAGTTTATTCTTAGGTCTTCCTCTCAGCTTCAGCAACATGTTCAACAGCTTGTGCATTTTGTAATGCCTCCTTTCATCGCCATGGCAACCGTTAAAACTTAAGGTGTGTACGACTCACACGCTCTTAATGCTGCAGGCTGCTGGCAAAATGAAACCCCTGGTCTGCGCTGCTTCTCTTTGCTGTTGATTCAAAGGGCCACAGTGTGCTGGGAAAGCAACTGGGAACATGTGTTTGCAAAGTACTTTAGGCACAAGAGTGTGATTGAGTGTTTAAGAGGGACTGTGAATCTGTTTTTTCTATCTAGATAGTCATTTGAGCTGGGGTAGAGAAACTATTCCTTCTGGCTGAGTTGCTTCTCCTCTCCATGTTGTCCTGAGCCGGCTTTAGCAGCGACCATGTGTACTGCTGCCTCATAAAATGCAGCTTCAAGTAGTTTGCAAGCAGCCAGGTAATGGAGAGGGCAATAAGAACTGCACAATCATAGGAAGATCGATAGGATGTGACTTGGTGCTAAGAAACTACCAGCTTCTACCAAATGGCAGATTAAGGAGCCATTTCCCCCTTGAAAGAACTTGCTGTTATACCTGAGTTACTAACAACAAGCAGTCTGATTTGCCATTCAGCTCCTGACTGTGCAAGTCTACCTCGAAAATAATAAAAGAAATTTAAAAAAGAGGGAAAAAAAAAAATTGGTCTGTCTGAGGGCTGAACCTTCAAAACGTCACTTGGGTAAATTGTCACTGAACCCCTACGTAGTTTTATCTCCCTGTGATGGGTATACCTAGCCCAAGTTTGGCTGAAAGAGTTGCATCAGGTTGCAGCTGTTGCCTGCAAAAGCAGACCCTGCTTTACATTGAAACCTTTCATAGTGAAGCAATTTTTCTTTTATACAAAACAACTTTGCTGTGAATCAGATCCTGCAGCCACTAATAACTGTCCCTATGGAGAAATCTTACAGAATGGAAAAGGTAGGAAACCTATAGGGGTTTATAGAAATTAAATTGGATTCTATAGAAATTACTCTAAATAGCCATTTAATCTAATAAAGGATGCTACCCCTTCTGTAGAATTTTCACATCATATGATAAATGTGAAGGGAGAATAATATCTCTGCAAATAGAATTGTTCAGATTGGTTTAAAAATCCTATAGAAAACTTATTTCTCTACCCTAATTTTGCTAAGACTTTTTGTTTGCACCAGTGGCTTGAGATCATAAATCTCGAAGCTTTTCACAAAGAAAGAGCACAACTGTCTGGAGATCACACAGCCTACCTAGTGCCACTTTCCATGCTTGGGAAAATAAATCCAGGTAGTCCTGCACTCTGAAGTCACCTTTTCAAACAGGATGCTTGTAGCATTAGAAGCTGTTCCTTTCTCATTTGGGGAAAGAATGACAAAAAGTCACAAACACCTCCCCTTTCTCCCTCTCCCTCCCAGTGCCTAATCTTCCCAGAAACAGGGGACTGTGACTCATTTTAAGCTGTTTCTTCGATATGATTTCAACTCAGTGGTGTGCCCTATAATCTGCAGAGATTTGGAGCTGATTAGATTATAATTGCAAAATGTTTTTTTGGGGGTTTTTTGGTGCATTCATCACCTTTTTTTTTTTTTTTGTTTGTTTAATATCCTTAAATGATAAATATGCATGGAAGCAGAGAGCATGGATAGGACAAGTGCATTGCTATCCATATGCAGTTTCAGGTTCTTGGTTTTTTTTCTGGTTGTGCACTAAAACCTGTTAAAAATCTTTGTATTTTGATGTGTGTGTTGCATTCAAACTGGCATCTCCAGCTGCTATATATTTGGTGGTTAGTAATCTTTTCCATTATATTTTGAAAGGAACAGATTTCTTCTTGTCTAAAATAAGCAGCCAGCTACAAGAAAGCAATGGCTACACTGTGGTTTGCTGGTTTGTTGCATGCTTAAAATACTGGTTTTCTAAGAAAGCTGCAGGTAATACTGAAACACGACTGCTTCTACTGCTAGAAATTTTAAGCCTCATCTAGTGAATATCCCCATTGTTGTACTGACCTGAGTAAAATTGCTTTGACTTATGCTATATACGAGTCTAACTGGTTTGGGTTTTTTTCTCACTTTAATGTTTTTCAGTTTGTTATTTTATCCTTATTTTCTCTTTTTGGTTCTCATTTTCTGCTCCAGTGCATGAATGAGTCCAGGGCAAGACAAATCCCCTGATAGGGAGCAGTGGGGTGATAGGGGAATCTGCACTGTGCATCACATCCAGAGGGATTATTTTGTGGTGGGACACTATAGAAAGCATACTGGCCTGAAATTCAGTATTAGGATTACTAAAGACAATACTATAGACCTAAAGAGATGGGAACAGTGATCACAAATGTCAGCCTAGTCTGTTTGGGGGATGTCACAAAGGGAGACATAGAAGAAAAACTGGACTGGCACAGAAAAGTTTTAAAAGAACTGTACTTCAGTAAATTTCTTTAAGAATACCTACTAAAGCTTGTAATTAAAAATAGATGGCAAAATAACACCAGTAAGACTGCCCTGAGCTCTCAATCTAAATCGATCAGGGCAGCATTTTCTTACCTTCAGAAAGGGAATCTCAAACCTTCTGTACCTAAATATATGTGTGTATATATACTTCGCTGGCAGTTTAATTTCTAGTTGCCTCTATGGTTTCAAGACATTTTCTCTGAATAATCTGAGTAGCAATTGGTCAGCTGAAAAATGCAGTCTTAGCACAGAGTATTGCTACCCAACAGCTTATCCGAGCACCAGAGGGAGATAAACCACAGCCCTGGCAAGTCTTAGGGTCTTTTTTCTGTTTTCTCAGGCTTGTGTGGAGGGAGGAAAAGAATGTATCAAACACGGAGGACAGATATTTGCTTCCAGTGCACCGAACAGAGCTGGCTGGGGCCATATCTCTAGATTTGTTACATAAAAACAAGATTGTCACAATCAGGACAGCAGTCAACAGGGATAACAAAGGAAATAAATCCAAAAAGAAATAAATCCAACATCCATTAGAAACAAAACTACAGAAGCCTCTTTAGTAACAATTGTCCCATCACTTTGCAAGTTCCCACTCTGTCCCAGAATGTTCCTGCTGCCCTCTATGCCCCTAAGCGTCTCTGCAAGGTAGTGTAAAATCACTGTATGTAGAAGCAGGTCCTGAGCTATGTGCTTGGTGACAGTTGGGTTGTAACACCTGATAACAACTTCTCAGGCATCCTTCCAAGAAGAACATCCTTTCATGGACATGCTGTTTTGGGAATCGATCACCTGAAAAATTGCCACTTTTGTTAAAAAAAGCTTAAGTACTTAGATACAAATTTTCACCTCCCACAGTTAGATGAAACTGGCTAAGAGATCCAAAAGTTTGGCAGACAAGAGAATTAGATTCAGACAGAATGATCATGATCACAAAGGTTTTGTTTCTGTAGGAAGTCAGGAACCAAGATAAAAAGAAAAAATAAAAGAAAAGCTCTTGAACTTATATTGGCAAACATAAGAATCATAGATCTGAATCCTCATCGTTTATGAAGTCAAAAGGCAATAACAGCTCAGGACAAAGACTGCAATACTCTCTGAAATGTTATGGGGTCCTAATATCTGCTCAGCTTTCATGCTACTTGGCAGAGAAGAGTATAAGTTGTTCAGGTTACAAAACAAGCACTATAGCCAGTGCTGAAATCAATAACACTATGCCTGAGAGCAAGTCCTCACGGTAGAGATAAATAACCACCGCAGTGTCATCTCACAGGCTGGCAGGCAGCTTGGTAGGGAGAGCAGCCAGCAAGGAGAGACTGGGGCCAGCTCCTGGCTCTCCTGCTCCCTGGTTGAGTAGTCACATTCTCATTTGTCATAGGCTTTATGTCCACATTGGGGGGGTCAGATTGTTCCCATGTAAGTCAAAAAGTACCAGGACCATTCTCAACAGAGACCTTCTTGCAAAGAATGAAAGGAAGTATATGCTAGGAAGCCAGTTTTATTTCTAGGACTCTGTGCATTGACTCAGAGGCCCCTACTGCTTCTAATTTTGATTCAAAAGCTGATTTAATGCCTACACTGGTAGTGTACTGGCCATATATCTTTTTTCTGTGGCCAACAAAGTGAAAGAGATCCTTTCAAAGGCCAGTCCAGAGCAAGTCTATAGGTGCAGTTTCACCTCCAGTTTCAACTCATCTGTTAATGCAGGTATCAAGAAGGCATGAACATGTATTTCACCCTATCCCCAGCTGTGCATTAAACCTCCACTCATGCCAGTAACAGAGCTTTTCCTAATTGATTTTTTTCTTTGTCTGAATGTCTTTCAGTAGGGTCTGTCCAATCGCAAGGCCATGTGAGTGCCAGTGCTGTGGCATAGGGGATAGCTGTCCCCTTTCACAACAGTGTAATTTTAGATTTTCTTAAAAGTGACCACACCCTGATTTAAATTAAACACCTAAGCTAATTAGCATCCTGAAACTAAGATATGTGGCAGCTGAATACTCGCATGACTGTCGTCACCATTCTGTTGTTGTCCCAAGATATTTTCTTCTCAAGCTGTTCCCTAGGTTCTGCTGGCCCCAAGCACTTTTATATGGCTACTCAGTAAACTGGATCAAAGGACTCAGCTAAAAAGTAGTCTGTTCACAAACAAATGGTAGTTTTCTAGTTCACCTTTCTGATTCATGCTGACTGTGTAGAGATTTGCAGGAACTGTTTGGTGAAAAGCTGAACTTTGCTCTCCACTTTAAGAGTTGCTGCTGTGGCTCTAAAATACTGCTTTATCATGGCAGTTCTCAATTACTCTTTCATGTCCCCTCTGCTACAAGAGACATGAGAAAAAGACTCCTAAATGAAGTTTAACATGAGGAGAATTTTTTAATGAAGATTTTGCCACTTGTTTATGATCTTTTTATGCCACCAAAATGTTTCCAAAGATACCAGAACCGAGCTTCAGAGTCACAGCCGTTGCATGGCTTTAATTAACTGGTGTGTTAAAACATAACATAAACAGTGCGTCTCTAAATATTAATTGTTGTTATTGAACCCCTGTGCTTCCTAGTGCAGTAATAACCTGTACAAAGCCTAACTTACTAGTATACAAGATCCAATTGTGTATCTTCCTCAAGGGATGTTTATCTTCACAGCATGATTGCTAAGATAAATGCTAAAGTTTAAAATTCAGAAGTGCTTACTTCAGGGCATTATGACAAGACAACAAAAATATAAACTTGACAGAAGAAAAGCTTATGCATATAAACTATGTAGCCTTTTAATTGAAATATATTTCATAATAGATTTCATAGCCAGCAGATTATTTTTCAAGGCATTTCTTATTTTTTTTTCTTAAATAATAATTTGTAAGAGGCACTTTTTGCTCCCTCTAATTTTACTGAAATATAGACAAAAAAAATCCTGAACGGTAGAGCATTGCAATTTTAGCCATAATAGTCAACATAACAATTAGAACAGTTTGTTACGAGGACAGGGAATAGGACTGTCTTCAAGAAATGCGCTGCAGTGAGCGCTGTTGACTCACCGCCGTCGCACACTGCTTCTTTTCATCTGAAGGGGAGCAATGCCACACAGCAGCTGTTGTAGGAATAGCAGCCACAAGAGACCTTGTCTTCAGCAATGATAAGCTGAGAGGCTTATTTTCAGTTTTCGATTTGTGGGGTTTCTGTGTGCTGTTTGGTTTCTTCCTCATGAATTATGTGAGTTTTTTAAATTTTCAGTGATTTCCATAACCCAAAAGAAAAGTTTTGTGTGTGTTTCATGGCAATGCAATCCTCTTGAAAGCCAGCTACCTAAGTCCAGTGCAAAAAGGACTGGTTTTGCCTGTGAGATTAAAAGCAATGTCGAGAGCTGGCTTTAGTGTGCATAGCCTTGACCCATGTATTTTCCATCTGCATTGCTGACTGTTGTCCTGTCTGTGACTTAGGCTTTCCATACTTACTCTGCAACTAAAAAGGGCTGAAAATGAGCAGTTCTGGAAGCCTCAGTTCCACGTGTGCTCTATCTGCCCTATTTCCACCCTTGTCCGATAAAACAGATGTGCTTAACAGATCTCTCTAGACATCCACCTGCATTCCTGGGTAACCTGCATGGAAAAAAAGTCAAACTGCACTTGGGAGCAGGTACAAGTCATCATTTCACTGACAGACATCACTCAGAAAGAGAGGGCTACAGGTTCTGCTTCAAGAAATTAGGAAAAATTAGATAAGCAACAGCCCTTCGAGCAATTTAATTGAGGATCTTTCTGGTTTCATATCTGACAGCTCACCCTCTTTCCAGAGGTGTTATTTAATCTAGTCGTCAAGTCATATCTGCAGTTTTAATTAGCATGTGTGCGTCTCTTGTTTTTCCTTCTCTGTGTCGCACACTGAGCACCAACACATATCAGACCTTTTAGAGTGAACACATTACTTTAAGTACCACCAGGTGAAATTCTGATTTGAAGGAATTTCCCTGCAGTCCTGCAGGACTCGGCAGGACCACTCAGATTTACCCTCATCTCTCTGAGAACAGAATCTGGCTCAGGGTATTTGAAAGCCTTGTTATCAGTGAAGCAGGCTATTGAGTTGCTTGGTGCTCTCATTTTTACCTTATTAGTGGCAAGGTTATCTTTCAGGCTAGTTTTTCCATTGCAAGTTGCAGATCCCAGCACAGTGGTATATGCCTTAAGCTGTTCTCACCAGTGCAGAAACATAATAACAATAATAATAATAAGTATTAATAATAATGAAAACAACAATAACACCAAAACAGCTCATTCACAATAAATCTGAATATCAACAAATCTTACAAAGATACTGAGGATCACTTATTATTTTGGAGATGTCGAAATTGAATGATAGGGAAGTCAGTTGCCTGAAGCCAAGCAGAGAATGATTATGAAAGATGGGAAAACAAATTTAATCTTCTATCCTGTGATCTGTCCACAGCACAACAGCTCTATCTCCTCAGCGTTGGGTGCAGTTCTGTTATTATCTGCATTTTCTTGATTAAAAAAGCAAGCAAATAAACAACCAAAACCCTAAACCAACCAACCAAGAAAACAAACAGGCAAAACAACAAAATAGATAACCAGAAGGCCAAACATCTTTAGAAAGGATTTTTAACTGTCCCAGTGAAGAATAGTAGCAAATGTCTCAGGCTCTGTAGGCAGGTATGCTTCTATACCAGAGGGATGCCTGTTGAGGGTATGGCTCTTCCTATTCTCAACTCTAAAATCACGAGCCCCCAGGTGTCAGATTTTCATCTCAGATTATATTTGGTTTGCATGGCAAGGTTTTGGTAGTGGAGGGGGAACTGCAGGGGCGCCTTTTGCGAGAAGCTGTCAGAAGCTTCTTCATGTCTGACAGAGTCAATGCAACCAGCTCCAAGATGAACTCACCACTGGCCAGGGCTGAGCCCATCAGTGACAGTGATAGTGCCTCTGGGAGAACATATTTAAGCAGAAGGAAAAGCTTCTGCACAACAGTAACTGCAGCCGGGACAGAGGAGTGAGAATGTGTGAGAGAAACAGCTCTGTAGACACCAAGCTGAGTGACAAACGAGGGAAGCAGGTGCTCTGGGCAACAGCGCAGACTCCCTTGCAGCCATGGTGCAGCCCATTGTGAGGCAGGCTGTGTCCCTGCAGCCCACGGAGGGCCCCAGTGGAGCAGAGACCCACCTGCAGCCCACGGAGGAGCCCACACCAGAGCAGTGGGATGTCCAAAGGAGGTTGCGAAGAGTGGGAAGCCTGTACGGGAGCAGGTTCCTGT
>JANHGB010036816.1:0-17820 GCA_026283785.1 Coracopsis vasa | reverse complement strand
GTTATATTAAAAAACACTATATCTGGAGCTTAAAGTTTCCTATTTGTGGGGCTTTGTGCTCCGTTATTTATCTTCATTTTAAAATAGGGCATTTAAAGTTCAGGGTCTGATAGAAAGGATAACTTTCATGAGAAATGTGGTTGCTTTAAAAGGCATTTTATTTTTCTACATCCTCTTATTTTTTTTTCTTGATATTTTTAGATTAGCATTTTAGACTCATCCTATCAAAACTCCCCAAAACTCAGGAGACAATATTAGGAGATAAACCTCTGATCATCTTCATTGCTTTATTCTTAGGTTGATGTGTTATTTTGGATGTCTTCAGTTGGGTCTTTGTAGGTAAGGCTACTTGCAGGGGCTAGGTCTGAGCAGCTGGACACAAGTCTGTCCATGCCTTTATGTCTAAGGGCCACAGACGTAGGTATAATAGACCATGCCTCTCTTTTCTGGTTATTTACTGTTCTTTATATGGTTAATTCTTAGAAGCTTTAGGATTTGTTTTCACTAGCCTACAGGATGGAGTCTTTTGTACATTTTCACTTTTGTTGTTTTCTGTTCAGTCCCATACATTTTCTTAGAAACTTACTTTGTGGGAGAATGGATTTAATGAAGTACTGTTAAATGGTGCTCTCTCTTTCTCTGTGCCTACACATAACCTGCTGTAGAAATATTCCTGTTGTGTATTATGTTTTTGGCATCTCATAAATGACTCTCTCATGGGACAAAACTCAATACTTGCCTTTTTCAGGTTATAGTAACAGAGGACTCCCAGGAGTCAGTTCTGCGCTTCTATGTTCACCTAGGTACTCTTACATGAGAATGTTTGGATGTATATGTGCATGTTAATATTTATATATGTATTTAATGACAGGGAGATCTCCCAGGTTTTTCACTCTAGCTTCTTCCTTTACGAGCCATATAAACGTTGTATTCCTCCAAAAGTCTAAATGTAAGAATAGTATTTGATTTCCACTACTTCTAGAATATTTAAAAAACCTGACACACACTAAAAATAAACATTCAATTAAAAGAAGAGAGATAAGTGAAGTAATACTTGCCTTTATTAATGAGATGCAGGTTTCTTAGCCAAACGATCATTGACAAAGCAGTCATTTTTTTTTCTCTCAAAATTGTAAATTTCTAGATATTAAAAAATCAGTTTGAACTCATTGCTGGGAACCCTTCTGTGGTTTGTTTCCCATGTTGTGCGGGTTTTAGACCTGTGGGCAGTGTTGGTTATCTCACTAGCTGTCTTGACTTGGTTTTATTTAAATTTGATTTGTCTTCGAACACTGCCCTGTGGTATATGATATGAGTAACAATCCAGTCTCACCAGGAGGACAGAGAGCTCTGCAGCCTCAGAGTGTAACGGCATGTGCAATGTAAGAATATCTGGTTTGAGAGGCTAGCTTGTGAGTGAGTAGCTAGCTACTCAGTATAAACAATGAGGGCAGGAGGTATGAGAAGTAAAAAATTAAGCAGCCAGATACACAAGCTCTAAGAACCAAAAGGTAACAGAGACACTAGAAGAGAACAGAGCTCTCAGATCACTGCCTGATGGGCCCTTGAAAGAGTCACCCAAAGCCTTGAGGAGGCTCAATTACAACTTTGTAACTGGTATAAAGGGGAAGCATGAATACAATGCGTCCCATGGGAAAAATCAAACTCATCCTGGGATGTTTGAAGAGGCTTGTTGCATTGAACAAAACTTACTACAGGAAACTTAGGGGAAAGGCCAAAGGCAAGGTGAAGGAGAGGTCAATGTACATTGAGGACAACAAATGTGGGAGGAGAGGGGATAAAGGTGGCTATGTGCATTTGAATAAACCACTGATTGATACTCTTTTCTGGCCAAATCCTGGGCCTGATCATCACAGTCTGTCTTCCTGCTAAACTTTATTCATAACTTTTTTCCTGTACATTATACTAGTAAACTTCAAACCAGAGTAGCTGTTAAGTAGGCTAAGATGTCTGGGCTGTTATCATGGTTTTAGCAAATGAACAGATAAGCACACAGTATGCTTCATGAGTCAGATGCCATTATCTCTTCAAAATAACTATGAGAATTATCTGTTGGAAGAGTCACAAAATTGTTTCTAAGTTGGGCAGTGATCAAAACAATTTTCATAAGTATGTCTTAATTCTCTACTACAGTGAAGTCCCGTTTGACACCTTTTAATATCTGTAAGAGAATCAGACCTTTCATGCCTAGAACTGTTTCTAGACAAGAACAGTTCCTTTTCTGCTCTTTCTGATTCCCTTCCATTTATAATGCTGAGGCCCATTTAAGATGCTAGCGTCTGGCTGTGGTTGTGAAAAATGTAAACTGAAGTTGCAATATAATATGATGTTCAACACATTGACTGTAACCAGGAAGGTGGAGTACCAAAGAGTGGCATCACAACCCTCATGGAACAGAGATGGATGTACAGGAACAGAGGAGATGGAAATGGGTTTTTCTGAAGCAGTGGCTTGCTTGGATTTAGCCCCTGAACTTGCAACTGCAAATATGTGAAACTCACTCCTGTATTCAGGCAGCTACAATCTCCATACAGTTACCATTTCTGACTACTCTTTATTGTTGAAAAGGCAGTCTTGTGGTCCAACACTGCCAAAATGTTCTGTAGTAACTCTGTGACTACGGCAGTTTTTAAGAGCGGAGGCCTCCTTGCCTAAATTAGGACTGAGTCAGCTACTCCTGCTATAGGTTAGGATGGAGTGAGTGAGAGCTGTCTCTCTTGTTTCCTGATGAAGTCAAACCTCTTTGCATCTAGAAAGTTCAGATTCACCAAATCCAGGGGAAAACTTCATAAGGCGATATTATGAAACAGCTTTTTTTCTTTTATTATGAACAGCTGTTTCTGCACCTGTTAATTAGGAATCTTAACTGTGCCCAACAAAACCCAATGTTTTCACCACTAGTCCTTTGTGCATTTTTTAATGTTAATTTTAATGTTAAAGAAAAGAACAGTCTATATACCCCTAAAAATAATTCAGAGTCATGAATTTAGGACCATAATCCATGTTCGACACTTTTGGATAATGTTTATGAAAAATAAAAAGATAAAAGTTTAGTGCAAAGACAGAGCAATTTAGACATTGCAATAACATCAGCTCTGTCTGGATGAATGATGATGACTTATCTCATTAACATTCAGCACACTTCAGCATAATACTAGGCTAAAGAATGCAGTACATCTTAAACTGAACTCCAGAAGGGATAAATACATGTGATACATTACCAAGCACAGCAAGAGAAAGTTAGCAAGGTAAAAATAGTAATTGCTTCTATGCAAAGAGACAGGCAATGAGTAATTTTCTAAACTTTACAATTAGAAGTAGTTTGCAAAATCACGCTTTTTACTTCACTTGTACAGCTCGTCCTACCATCGAAAAAAAAATGCCTAAGGAAACATGTAAACTTTCATGAAGAAAGCATTGCTCTGAAGAATTCTCTTTGCTTTTTCATTCCTTTTTGATTGTGGTAACCTCAGGGTCTTTTGACTAATGCATTAATGAAAATTTCAAATATTTAAGGTTAAGGAAAGCCCATCACCTGCACATTGTGTTTTTTAAAATGATAATTTTAAATTGAACTTACACTTTTTTATTTTTGATACTGTGAAACTATAGGGGTAAAAGGAACATTTTTTTAAAAAAAAGAATTTTTCCTTTTTACCGTTACAGTATCTGATGAACATCACAGACTGGATATATTCACAGAGATGATGGAAAGCTTTGCAGCAATCCTCTGTTTATAATCCTAAGCCTGGTAAGAAAGAGTGGAGGACTGCTGGTCTATTTACCACCTTCCTTCCTCATATTTGGTCCTACAGCAGATCCCGTGGTTCTTTAATCCCCCTCTGTTGTAGTCATCAGTAACGGAAGCAAACCTTAAAACTCTCCTCAAGTCTAGGCAGTTATTATGCACATTGCATTTGTCAGCTAATACCTTATTACACCCATTTTGTTGGCTGACGGTGCTTAAGGCACATAGTGCTCCATTTCTAGGCGTCCTGCTAAGCTCTTTTACACAAGCCATGAAGTCGCTCAACTCCTACATTCTTAATACTAAGCATGAGAATGAGTGCAACTCAGTCTTTGGGAGAGCACAGCTAACTACTGCCATTTTCTTTTTTCTAGAACGGGAAACAGAGCCTCTGCCACTCCTTGAGGAATCACTGATGAACCCCTCTCATCAGGGATTCTTTCCCACAGGGAATGTTTTTGTTGTTGGTGCTGCTTTTATTTTTGTTTTAATTATTTGTGTTTGGTTGGTTGGTTTGATTTGGATTGATTGGTTGGTTGGTTGGTTGGTTGTTGTGGTTTTTGTTTGAGAAATTCACCAGTCCATACCATTCTTGACAGTTGGCCATTTTGGGTACTACTTTTTGGTAAAACAAAAATTGTCGGCACACATGTATTACGGTTCAGCGCCTGTGGAAGGATAAGAAGGATACTTTGTCACCTGCTCTACTCAGCCTCTTCAAAAACTGCATTTTTCCCATGTGCAGGGCCACCCGAAGGACTGAGAAAAGGATCACTGAGATGATCACCAATGCACAGGTGAATGTGGGTGAATCTTTTCCACTAGTTTCATGCAAGGGTCTGATGCTACTAGTTATTGCTTAAGGGTGTAGAACAATGCCAAGACAAAAAGAAGATTCAGAAAGTGATTTTTTTATTTACTATTCTTTTGTAAATTTGTTAGAGTTAGTTCTGGGTGTTTCAGTTGAGATTTAGCAAAAGCATTTGCTGCGTGACACACTCCTTATTGCCCACAGAGGAAAAATTGCAAAGTCGTGCATTTTCTTTCAGTGGAGTGAGTAAGCTTGTGACAATGATAAGGATTTAATGGAGTGCTGAGATCATGCATCTTTCACCAAATAATAGGATGCATCTATTCTCTGATTTTTGTGAATAAATAGGATAATTTGGAATCAAATGGGTTTTAATACTAGAGATAAGATCAAAGTACACTGACACCTCCCCAGCCATTTAATTTTCCAAAGTTATAATATTGTTACTGTTTAATATGACTAATGGAAGACATTTCTGACAACTTGAATTTGTGGAATTTTGGAAGAAAAGGTCTTCAGATTTCAAAATTGATAAAGACACGAAGTATTGTTTCACTGATACCAGTGAAGAAGATAGATTATTTTTCACCAATGCTACCACCATGTGACTCTACACCATGTGTAGAGTATGTACAATTAGTTGTAGAGTTCTTGCATAAGAAAGCTATGCATTTAAAACTTGGCTCCAACTGCAATTCATTATTATTTCAGCTTTGATCCATCTTGTATATAGTACCTTATCACATACAACAGCATATGTCATAAATAAGTCTTTCAGTGGGAAAACACCAGGGATCTTCTTGTAATGTTTATTTTAAGGAGATTAAAATAAATGGTTCTCTTGGGTAAATTAGATCATGATATTTTCACAGATGAGTTCAAGTGTACAGTGAAGTATTTGGTCCAGTTAATATCACATATGAAAATAAGCAGATGCATGATAATTTGGTCATCTATTTCCGAGAGAAAAATAGAATTTATTTACAGAACATCGAATCTTGAATTAGAAGATCTTTTGGATTATTGTCGTTTAGGTGAAGTAAAATCCTTGGCTGATCCAAGAGGCCAGTAATGCGGCAAAATGCAGCCACTATCTGTAAGGCTCTCCATGAAGTCCAGTTCAGGTCAGCCATGGTTAAGGATGTAAATTTATGTAAAAGAAAAATGATCTTTAACCTTCATTTCTTGAACTGCAATATAAAACACGTTTCTTTAGGAGACCTTACAAAATGAGTTAATAACCTGCCCTTTCATTCACAGATAATTGAGGGTCATGACCCACATATCCTTTACTCTGTTCACAGCAGCAACCATTCTTTTGACTTTTGTGGAGTACTACTTTGCTATGGAGCAAGTAACGTGGTAGTGTGGCCTGGTAAAAGGGAATTTGTAGAGAAAAGCATTTGTTTTGTAGTACCAGCATTCCACATGTTCAAGGGGGTTTAGTACAGTATACCTCCAGTCTGGTTCTGTGCACCCAATGCCAATTAGCTGTTTGAGTGCATTAGGTGCACTCCTGGAGTGAATCCTCCAGTTCAATTTCATCCAACTGAACTAAAGACAAGTAAAAGGGAATGACTGGAAAATTCACTTCAAAAGTGCATTTTGGTTTTGGAAAAAAAACAACCCACCCAAAGCTAATGGTAGTCTATCCTTCAAGTATCTATGATGTCATCTCATCTTTCATCTCAGTGAAAGAGTGAGATGGAAAAATTGCAGTCTAATAGAGATATATTGCAACTCAGAACTTTTCTGCTAATGTCTGACTGGAAGGTGTAGAGGAAGACTATCCAATTCCTGACAAAATCTAATTGTAAAAATGGACAGACCTGAATGACAGGAAGATTTCCAAATGCCTTCTGTGATATAGGCACGTTTACCTTTATAAAAATCTTGATGAACTGAAATAGGGCTGGGTGTAACAAAGAGATCAGTTGGGTAGAGACAAATAATACAAACAGATTTTTTTCCCCACCTCTAGACTGGTCAGTTTTATCACAGAATTATAAAGTTGTCGAGGTTGGAAGGAACTTCTGGTGATCATCTACCCCAGCCTCCCTGCTCAAGCAGTGCCACCTAGAGCTGATTGCCCAACACCATGTCAAGGCTTCTTTTGAGTATTAGCACCTACTTGTTGAGACCAAAACCTCCCTGGGCAACCTGTACTAGTGCTTGAATGCCTTCACAGTGAAAACGTGTTTCCTGATGTTCAGAGGGAACCTTTTGTCTTTCAGTTTGTGCCCATTGTTTCTGGTCCTGTCATTGAGCACCACTGAAAAGAGCCTGGCTCCCTCTTCATTAAACCCTTCCTTCAGATGTATGTACATATCAATGAGATCTTCCTGAGCCTCCTCTTCTCTGGGCTGAACAGGCCCCATGTCTCTTAGCCTTTTCTCATGCTTCAGAGATTATCTCTGTATTGGAGAGACTTTATTCTCTCCAATATGTCATGTTTCTCTTGTGGTACTGGAGAACCTGGAACTGGACTCAGTACTCCAGCTGTAACCTCACCAGTGCTAAGTATAGGGAAAGGATCATCTCCTTCGACCTCCTGGCAACACTCCTTCTAATACAGCTCATGGTACCATTAGCCTTCTGTGTAGCAAGGACACATTGCTGGTTCATGTTCAACTTGGTGTCCAGCAGAACCCCTGGATCCTTTTTTGCGAAGCTACTTTCTTGCTGGTCAGCCCAAAGAATATACCAGTGCATATGGTTGTTCCTCCCCTCATGCAGGATTTTGAACTTCCCCTTGTTGAACTTCATCATTTTCTGTCAACCCATGGCTGTCGAGGTCTTTCTGGATGGTAACACAACCCTCTGGTGTATCAGTAACTCCTCAAAATTTTGCATTATCAGCAAACTTGCTGACAGTACACACTGCCTCATCATCTAGATCATTAATGAAGATGTATCTGAATCATTAGTGAAGATGTATCTAGATCATGAACAAAGATGTTTAACAAGATTGGACACAACAATGACTCCTTTAGTACAGAGCTAGCTACTGGCCTCCATGATCACCAACCCTCTGGACCCATCTGTCAGCCAGTTTTCAGTTCACCTCACTGTCTGCTCATCCAGCCCATGCTACATCCGCTTGTCTATGAGGATCTTATGGGAGACAGTATCAAAAACCTTATTGAAATCAAGACAGACAATATCAGTGCAGTTTCCTTGTCTAAAAAGTCAATAACTTCATCACAAAAGGTTATATTTCTGTAATTAACCAATTGTAAAAAAAAAAAAAAAAATGCATTTATTCTGTGTAGTTACAACACCATGAGCTGCAAGAGTTTTTGGTTTGGTTTGGTTTGGTTTTTTGTTGTGGTAATTTTTTGTTTGTTTGTTTGTTTTTTTCCTTACCATTGCATGATAGGCAAGAACTCAGTAATTATCTTTGGAGACTTGATATACTCAGAAATTGAAGTAGAGGTATCCGGATTTCCAGACAGTTATATGACTGCCAGATTTTTGTTGAGGCACACTTCATAGGAATAGTAGCAAGTATTTCATAGGTAATGCTGAATAAGTTAATTGCATTAGTACATATGCTTACTGAACAGAATTCCATTTAAAAAAAAAATCTATAATTTTGTGAACTGACAGCGTATTGAGTTAGCATTAAATATTTCTTTCTAAGCAGGTTTTTAAAGGGGGCTAAATTTGGAATGAAAAAGATATTCTGTGATTAGGTTTAGGAGACACTACAGAGTGACATATGAAAAAAAAAAGCATTATCGGCATGTCATATCTCCCATTTTACTTATTACTCTTGTAGGTAAGTGTTAGTCTGTAAAAGCAGATCTCCAAATTTTCCTGCACTATACTTTTGAAGTACACTGTTTAGTTTAAATAAAGTAAAAATCACCAGGATTGTAGAATAGAACTTTTCTTGTCTTTAAACTGGATGATATAAAACTAGCTAGGAGCAAACACTTCATATCATACAGCTCACTGATGTCCAATAACATGCAGGATATATTCTGAGTTTATTGAGTTAGGCAATAAAACTTGTAAGTCACTGCAACAGAGGGAATATTTTTATTCATCTTGTTTGAATCTGATCAGCAGAATATCTGTCAGATATTGAGAGAATTGTTTTTAAAATAGCAGAAATAAAACTTTAACTCTTGAGGTGCTGTAAAAAGAGTTCTGAAATCATCTGTAAATGTTCTGGACACATAATACAAAAGGGATGACTTTTTTCTACAGCATGATAAAGAAGAGAAAAGAAATAGAATGAAATGAGGAAGAAACAGGTGAGATAATAAAATAAAGGCATGCAAAATTATTTTATCTCTGGGGAAAGCACTGGAACCCCAAAGAACAGCAGTATTACTGTGCAACATCAGTGTGTTTTGATTCCATGTGCATTTTATATATGCGTTTTCAGAAACAGAATTTACTTCAAAGATCCTTTGGTAATCTGTGATTTTTTTAATGCTTTTTAAAATATGCTGGTAAATGAGGAAAGGCATACCAAGGATGATTTTTTTTACCTAAGAGTTATATATTTGCTGAAACTTGTTACTGTTAAAAGTAGTTTGTCAAAGCCAAGTAAAGAATAATTTTTTAAAAAATACAAACATTAGTGAGGGGAAAAAAAGCTAATGTGATTTAATAGAAGACAGTGTGCATAATCTCTAAATTTTTAATACTTTTATTATTTTCTTAATAATGTAGCAAGTATTTTTAAGTCTGTCATTCCTTTTTTGTTCTGGTGAGAAGTTCTGATATGAATCTATCAGAATATGAAATTAAATACAAAAATGTATTGACTTTTTGAAAGTGTTTTCTATCCAGATTTGTATAATGAAATCTTTGCTTATGCATACCTAGGGAAAAAAATATATTAAAAGAAAAAAAAATTCAGCACAATTTGAGCTTAGTGGGTGAAAGTAATGAGAGGAAAATTGTAGTACTTTTCTGGGTTTATAGTATTTTTCTGGGTTTGAAGTCTCTCTTCAGATAGACTACCCGATAACAAAAACTGAAATAATGTGTGCACAATTTTTTTCTTCAATGTACTAATCTTCCCCTTTTCTTCTGCTAGTGTGTTTCTAATACTTATAATTACTGTCTGTTAATAAGCTTCCATCTTACACTATCTGATTTATTCAGCTAAAAACCCGTATTATACTTTTGTTAAATAAATTAAAGATCATTCATATTAAGCTGCATGAAGTTTTGCAGAAAGAATAAAAAGTTCCATATGCAGAAATGATTTTTGGCACTTAGTTATTATAAATCAGAACTGGAAAAATCCTAATTGATAGTTGATGATTTTATGAACATTTATCAGAGAGAATTCTTTTTAACATTAAGTAAACTTTCTTCTGTATATGAAGTTTATAGACAGAATTTTGTGCCATATTTATTTCCGTATAATTTCTCTCTAATAATACTATGAATTTGACTTCATATTTCCTAATAGATGAATGACATATGAATAAATTCTGACTGGCTTACTACTTCTGGTTTTTTACTCTTTCATGTAAAGTAATTTCAGCTTTCTTAATACTTTCAGATCACTCATTCTCTTATTAAGGACAGAGATGAGATTGCCTGAAGGAATATATGAAAACCTTTTGAACATGGAGAAGATCAATATTCTGATCTAAACTTGGTCATATTTTTACACAAGCCTGAATTTATTGATATTATATATACCAAAATTTGTTCCATGTCACATTCCTTCCTGTAAATACAAGTGCTTACAGGGCAGCATTAGAACTGCAAAACTTTTTGTACCAAAGCATTAGAAAAAGTTCTTTGGAAAAGAAAAAGAAAAAGAAATCTTCTAAAAAAAGAACTATTTCTGCAAACTAGGAAAATACTGATAGAAAGCGCTAACATATCTCTGGGCTACAGGCTGTATTCTGCCCTCTGTCTACAGAGAGAAAGACAGCTGATGCTGATACTGTGATACAAACAATAAAGTTAACAGTTGGCCAGATTTGTTTTGCTGTGAGGCTTTTTTGTTTGGTTGTTTTTTGATTTGTTTTTTTTTTTGTTTTTAAAGCTCAAATAA
Organism: Coracopsis vasa; assembly: GCA_026283785.1. NCBI lineage: Eukaryota > Metazoa > Chordata > Aves > Psittaciformes > Psittacidae > Coracopsis > Coracopsis vasa. Next base: position 7,206 of record JANHGB010036816.1, on the reverse strand, counting down.
ATCATACACGATGGTACTCAATAGCAGGCTGAAACACCTGTCATGAATGAAGGGAGAAGCTGAATGTTGAATGCTCTTTGTTATGGATATAATACTTAACTAATAATCTCAAGGACGGGCTACTCAACTACTGGGTAGCCTCCTTATATAAATGATGAGAATGGGCAAATCTTGTGACAGGATTAATTGGTCTCTAAATTGTCTGTCTCTTGTTATTAAAGAGCTTATCATCAAATGTTTATACAAACAGAGCCTGAGTTCATTAAGTTTATTGAAGAACCTAACAAATAGCAGCTACTTTACACTCTGAAAATTAAAAGTACTTGCAGGGAATGATTTCTCTTCTGATGGGTGTATTATCAGGCTTTTCTCTGTTTAGTGTTTACTGCATTTGAGTTGTCTTAACAACTGGGAGTAAATACTGCTTTGTTCTCAGCCTTAAAGTGCCTTAAAGACACTTAAAGTACCCCTAATCTATAAATTCAGAAAAGTTCTCTATCAGAAGTATCTCAACAATAATCCATTCAAAACAGGCCAGGAAGTTTAAATCATCATCTATCTGTTCTTAACACAACAAGATGCTATACAAGTGAGTAAAGTGTCATAGTAGGTAGTATCCCATAACTCAGGTGGGTCCAGATGTTACTGGGGGTTGATGTCTTACTACTCTTGCAGTTCATGGTGTTATATCTAGACAGGATAATTTTTTTTTCTTTCAATTGGTTAGTTAGAGAAATATACCAAAATTATTGTAACAAAAATTATTGCACCATATGTTTGTACAAAGCTAAGCTTTAGCTTTTAAGCTTAACAAGTTGGGCAACAAGTTGGGCAGCAGTCATTTCAAGTTGTTCTCCAAACAGAGCAAGAATATCCCACACAAACCCCTGTTGTCTTCAAAGTAGCTACCAATGCAAAGACTGCATTTGGAGCCAATAGGGCTGCAGAGTCTGACTCTATCAGAAGACTGGGTTACATTTTGTACTTGACTTACGGCTCTGAACTCAAAGCAATAGAAAAAGTCACATTACATTTCCCCTGCTGTTTAATCGCTTGCAATTTTTTCTTTAAAACTATGCTACAGTTCTTAACTTTCTGAAGTACAAAATCATAAAAAGATACTGTTTACATTTTCTTCTTTGTTGCATTTATCCTACAAGATTTTTATATACAATAAGGAATTAATAGATTTTATTTTTGTAGACTCTACATTTTGGCATATCTGTGGAATGAAGGAGAATATATTTATTTATTTCAACAAAATGATGGCCTGGTAGGAAACTTCTTTTTCTTCTGTCATCCTCCCACCTCCCCCTCCACCTGATGAAAAGGGTAGAGTGTTGAAATACCACTCAGACATTTCTTGCCAGTTGATGCTTTACGAACATTTTGATCAATATGTCTGCCTCTTCATTCCAGGAGCCATAGAAGGTAGGAAATTGCTAATTGGTGATGCAGTTCAGAAGATCACATGAAATTCACTGCCAAAGTAAAATGAGCACTTTGTGTTTCAGTACTGCTTGTGAGATTTGCTTGAGATTTGCCTTCTAAAACTAAACTGCAAAAGGCTTTTTTTTTTTTGTTTCTCTTTGCAGCTAGAAGTTTTTTCTCTTGGGATTGTCTTTGTTTTCTATTGTTTGATACAAGGAAAAGCTTGATTCTCTGGTACCACTGCTGTGTGATGAACTGGGCACTTTTATGACACTGAAGTTCCAGGGATACGCTTTAATCCACGGGTCTTAAGTTAACAACATTTTTCATACCTAATCCCTAAGAAGACTAATATTTCATTACTGCACTGTGTTTAACACAAACTTCACTTTTAAAAACTAAATTTAGGAATATTTGGTGACCTGAAGTATTGCCATGGAAATTAGATTTTGTGATTGCATAAAGCAATGAATTAATTATACTGAAATATTAACATCTATCAAAATCCAGTAAAAGTATTTTTGTTCCTCAGTTTCAGATTGTACTCCAGCAAATGACATTTCTGAGATTTCCTTAAACTCAACTATAAAGATGAAAATAGAAAAACAACCTGCCTAATTTTATCTGCTTTTATACGGCGATAATCACACTATCAATCATCAGATGACCTGAATACCTTGTTGTCACTGACTTAAAAAAAGACTTTACTGTGTTGATGAAATCATTTCAGTTACTTCTCCAGTGCTTACCAATTACTGTGTCTCAGCGTGCAAGCTACAGCTCAGTTCTGACCCAAAAACACTGAGCCAAATCTGGATCTTTTATAATATGGAAGTAATGCAGGGGCTTCAGTAGGCTAGGTAAAATCAATAATAATTGGCCTTTGCATGAAAATACTTGTCTTAGATTCCTATATGTAGAGTGGATCAGACCAAGAAATCTAGTATAAAAATTCATAATTTCATTAATGTTATGAATGTTGTCCTTCTTTACATTATGATGTAATCAAGCTTCTAGATGGATGCCACACTACATAAGTTTCAACTGATTATTTTTGTTTTGCCAGCAATATTTCTCTTGGACACACTGGTTCTCCATAGCACACAAACAAATATTGACTTCCTCCTCTCTCATCTTGTCTAGATATTTTCTTAAGTATGATAATTACACATATAGGATTTAATCTAATTTTTTACTATTCATGTTTTGTTGTACTGCCTGGAGTTATAAGTAGATAGTAAACCTTTAATTAACTAGAACTATTTTCCATGAATAAAGAAACCTGATTATATAAAAGCATAGCTGACTATTTGAAGAAACTGGATGAGGTAACGTGAGTTCAAAAAGGTACTAGTCTTGAATATGTTAACTTTCAGGACAGATGGGTTTTGGTTTTGTTGTGTTTTTTTTTTTTTAACCGTCCCTTTAAGAATCAGAAGAAAGTTCAAATTTCTTAGAGATTGAATGGTGATGGGAGGTGTTTTAATGACAGTCATTGTCTTAAAAAATCTGGTACAGAAGGTATTGACATGGACAACCTTTTAATATGCAGGTCTCAGTTCAAGATAATGCTAAACTGGGACTTGAATGCTGAGTGTGTCTGCATGTAAATTAAGTACTTAAATATGAGTTATACAATGAAAGTCTTACATGCCACCACCTATGCCTATGTCTAAACTTAGACCTAGACCTAGACCTATTTTACCCTAGAAAATGACATGACTGGGTAATTTTTCACTGTTCTATTTAAAAACTGTAATAAAGGAGAACTGATTTAATGTTCCTTAAGTAACTGAAAGGTGACTTCAGCGAAGGTATTAATTGATGCAAATTCCTTGGAATGTTGTACCACTGATAACACTTTGGCTTAAAAAAGCCAAATGATAGGTTTAAAGTAGTTTACTAATTCTTTAACAGCTAAATATATTTGTGATTAATTCCAAACAAGCTGAAATAAGCCTGGATGAGGGTCAGTATCTAAAATCTGTATGTAACATTGTTGGTACCTATAGATGGAAAGATTACTTGTGCCACCACATGACAGATAGGAGACAAAATTGACTCACAGATTATATTCTGCAAAAAAAAAGTGAATGTTAAAAAACTTCATAGCTGTCAACAGATGTTTTCTTTAGAGTTCTGGTGATGATTAAAACATAAAACTTTTTCCAGCTTTATCAGGTGAAAAGATGAAGATGTCATCTTTCTGTTAAGATCCTATTATAAAATCCTTGTTAAGAAGCAGAAACTTTTGCTTTCAAAAATATTACATTTAGTTGCAAATTATATTGTATCACACTTATAACAATGCTGTCTGATTCTTTTTTATTTCCAATTTCTCAACTTGTCACAACAATTTTATAACAGTCTTAAAAATTTACAGTCACCAGTGATTTCCTGAGACATGTCAAAAAATAGCAAAAGCTGCAGTTTCATGACCCAGGCCACTTCATTGCTGCATATATATACCTCTGAGTATTTACTTTGTACACATTGCTTTTGGGGCAACTTCTCTTGTAAATTGCATGTTTATTTTTTATCATAATACTTTTAACTTTAAAAAAAGAATGTTTATATTTTAACAATTCTCTAGCAATGAGAATATTGAAATATGTAAATACACTTTTAAAATACACAGTGAGACCTAGTTACATTGTTATATTGAACATATAATGTTCATATTTAAAAGTGACATTTTGCAAAAAAAAACCCCAAGTTCGCTAACCCAGGTAGTTTTACCAAGTTATCATTAATCACATTTTCTATAGACACACATCTCAGAGCTTTGTCACAAAGCTGTGAGATAGATGGTGAGCTGGAATCACACTGCCACCTTTACTGGCAAATTAAGATGCAAACCCATGGCATTTATAAATCAAGAATAAAGCATTATTTAATTTAAAATATTTCCTGGAGGTTGAGAGAATACTACCAAGGAAGCAAACGTGAAAGGCACATGGAAGTGACAGCAATGTAAACTCCATTCTGAAAGCACTAATTGTGTGGATTATATGGGTAGCCATGTGCTACAGACAGACTGAAATTTATTGAGATCCTACTGCTTTAGGAACAGTCTCGTTCAGCTGGAAACATCTACTTTTACCACTGAATTTACAAGGAACCTGAGGCAAATGCTAACATGACTTACTTTTTTAGACAGCTTATGTTACCTAAGTCCTATCAAAATAAATAACATACAAAATTTTCTGGAGATAAAAGAAACCGATAAATGTGTTCATATTTCACTCAGGTATATAAATAATGGCTTTCTCTTCCCTCTTCAGCCTCATCTTAACTTCATTATTCTTATTCAGCCTTTACATCTCCTAGAATGTCTCAAACTAAATATTGATTAATGACTCTGTGAAACGTGTGTTGTTTTTTTTTTTCTCACATCCACCCTTGAAATGAAGCAGCACAGGTTTGCTCAGCAAGCTCTTGTTTCTCATCTTTTACCAGACAAAAAAAGCAAGATAACTTGGAGTAGTGTCATGAAAAGCCGGTGTCCAGAGTCAAAGAAAAGCACCATGAGAGAAGGATATAAAGGTTGCTGGATAAATTGGTGGATTCCTTAATATTTTTCATCCTTATTATGGACTTCACAACAGGCCTTTTTAACAAGGCTTCTTTTTGAATATACTCAAGCTATTACAGTCACAAGGACAAATAAAGGTTGTGGTTTTCTCCTTTCTTATTGAAATCATTTTTTATCAGGACAATGGATTACTTTGGTACCATTTATCAATCTAACCATGATCTTAGCTTTAGCACAAAATTCAAAGTTCTTAAAGTACCGAGAAAGACACAGAAGAATCTGAAATTTTCAGATAACACTACATCTCTCTGCAGAGAATATAATTCTTTCTTCCTGATTATCTCATTCCTGTTTGCAGCGAGAGCAGTTATGTAATTCTGACATGCATAGCCACATTCTGAAAATTACCTGGAATTAAAAGAACTGATTTATCTTTTAAAATGTAGTATTATACTTTTGACACAATCATCAGACACTAATGATATGTATGGCAGGTACTGCTTTCTTCTCTTACTCTCTTCCCCAGCTCACTTGGCTAATTTATTCATTCTTTTTAATCTTATTGTTTTACCTCTACTTACAGGGATATCTTAAGTTAATCAGAGAGACATCTGTGCTTAGACAGCTCAGTGTTCATTTCTCTCTCCTCTTCGCCTTTTGTTTTTCAGATTTCTCTTGTGAAAGCACCAGTAATGTATGTAGACTGCATTTGATGTGGACTGGAAAAGCATTAGAGATACTGATGTTTTAGCTACTGTTGAACAGTGCCTGCAGACATCCAAGGGCAAAATAAAAACTCTTTAAAAAAAGCAGATGAGAATTACTGACACTGATAATAAGTAAAGGGATTATAATGGGAAAGCAAAATTTGCTGGACTGCTTCATGACCTTTTCCTAGAAAAAGTGCACATTAAATGTATAGGCAGTAAAATATAGTAACAGGAAATTCTATCAGAGAATGTGAGGAAGTGAGCAGAGGAAATAAACCTAGTGACAATAACACAAATGAATAAAGAAGTGGGTAGAAGGACAACCATGGTAGAGTTAGCTCATATTTTGAAGACAAATAAACCAAGTAGGGGTGACATAGTAGGAGACTAAAACTCTTTGCCACATACTAGTCCAATCTGTACATGTGTAGTGTGATATCAACATCCCAGACTCCCTTTAGGTTTTTGAGGTCTAAAAGCATCCAGACCTAATTAAGACATGGATATGTAATTTATTAAATAATACACTGGAGAAGACAAGATGAAAAATAAAATTAACTTATTAAAATTGGCATGATTTGAACCTAGATTACCCAGAAAGGAGGAATGATAGTTTTTTAGTGGTGATGTGAAGCAGAAGAAATGTTAAAGCTCAGATGAAAAGTGACAAATATGATAGATTAGATAACAGAAACTGAAGTAAGCTGTAAAGCACATGAGTGTGTGGTGAACATACAGGGAAACAATGAAATTATATAATGATTTTTTTTTTTTTTTTTTACTGAAAAGCAGAAACTAAGACACTGATAATTGTATATATACAAGAGTGGACTAGACAAACAAATTACCATGTAGATTGTGGAAAACCAGGCAAAAGCATGGAATAGAGTGATTTATGTCTGTTATTGGCCAAATGACTAAACAATGGGATCCCAGATACTCTTTCCTGTGATTCATATGGAGTCTGTTCACAGACTGGACTTTTATGTGCTGGATTGTTGGTAAGACACTGCTTTCTTGGTTTGTTTGGGTAAGAGAAATCAACAGGAATTAATTCTTGAGCTAGATGTCATAGAGAAAAATGTGATTTGTCTTGATTCAGAGAAAACTTCAGGACTCGCCAACAAAGTTTTAAGTTGACAAGCAGGTATTCTTTATTGCGGCGCTGGGAGACGCAAGGGATAACTCCTCCTAAAGTGTATCCCCGTACTGCTTCACAGGCCATCCTTATATAGTCACATATTACATCATTTTTCGGAAAGTTTCCCGCATGCATACAAAAATGTGATGGTAGTCTTTGAGGGTCCTATACTCCTTCCAACAATCTCCATAGTCCTTGAAGCACCAGCTCAATTAACATCACAGACACAGCAATCATCCTTTCCTTTTACTTATCAGCTAGTTTAACTGCTCCCATCCTGGACATCAGCTAGTCCGGGATACTCCCCATCCTGTTTTCTATTCTGTTTTTCTTACATTTTTGTACTAAGGTCCTAAGGACCTAAAACTATGTCAACTACCTTCAAGCAC
>JANHGB010036810.1:0-24871 GCA_026283785.1 Coracopsis vasa | reverse complement strand
ATATTATGCTGTTAAAAAAACCACACCTATGCTTTTGATGTGGTATGAAACGCATTTTGTGTAGGTAATATCCAGCCCGATTTAAAGCAAAATCCACACAGCATGACATTCTTAAGGTCTCTATTAATAACAAACTTTAAGATGGTTAGGCCAAACTTTTTCACAAGGATTGTTCAAACAAAAAATTGCTTCTTCTACAGCAAATTATCAACACTGATGATACAATTTTATGTGAATATGTTTGGTGGCACTGCTGGATGTACACAACCCCTGTCTCAGGTCCCAGCCATTCAGTCCTGCCATTTTGGTGCCTTGGGACTTGTACTGGCATGGGTGCATATGTGGCCACAGTGTGAACCAAACTAGGGAAATGAACTGATTGAAAACCAGGTGTTCATACTGAGATCACTGCCTTGTCTGACTGCTTTCCTACCTGTTCACATTCAGTTCCTTCTTTGAGCAGCAAATTTTTTTAATAAACAGCAGGAATCATTTGATGAAATGTAGAGTTGAGCACCTCATTTGCTTCTCTTCCTCATCTTCAGCCTCTTTGGAGTTGTTACTGCATGGTAGTTGTCTTTTCCTTTTTATTCCTTCCCCAGTGCTGCCATAATTTTCTTCTGACTCTGGTGGCACTACTGCTGACCCTGCTAGTGGAAAAGGTGCTGAGACAGAATTAATAAGTTCCTCGCACTCCATCTAGGGACACTTGTATATCTTTGTGTGGTGATTTCCAGCATGCCAGTTTCCAGGGGAACAGTAGGTTGCTCTTACGGAGCCAGGATGATCTCACAAGGCTTCGTTCCCATATTTTTGGGAATATGCTTGCAACTCTGCAGCATGGTAGCTCTCACCACCTGGGAACCAGTGCCCCATGTACTGGAGGCCATCTACATCCCTTCCCAGACACTGATGAAATGTATGGACTTTTCAGCCCACGTTGATTACAGGCTCTCAGTAGATAGCGTTAGAGTGCTTTCCTTATGCTCAAAAGTTGAAGTTGTTGATTGTACGGTTAGACCACTACATAACTCCTACTGGTTAAATCAGTTTTAGTCTTTCTGTTAGTAATTTATTACTTGCTAAAAGTTCCTTAATGGGTATAGGGTCAGATTATATAGTTTTATCTGGTGCAGTTACTAAAACAAAATATTTCTTTGCTCTAGAATTAAATCTGGTTACTTTCATTTGAATTCAAAACAACTCTCTCCCCTGTCCCTAAATAATCCCCATCACATTAAGTTATTAGCATGCCTATGTGTGTCTGTAATGTTGCTTCCTAGTGAAGCTTATGAGACCGTTTTGAGATTTTCTGCAAGTGCTAGTACACACAAGAATGGGACAGTATTCTGTCATTGTTGGTTCTGAAATTCTGATATTATACATACTGTGTATGAAATAATTAACAATAATTTATTGTGTTTCAGTTGAAGGTTGAGGTTTTTTTAATGCATCTAAGAGCCTGGGTTTTCACAAAAAGTTTGTTCTGTCTTTGACTTGAATTTTGTTAGATGGTTCTGATAGTAAGTAACGCTACACTTTTTCCTCTTTCTGGACATTTATTTGCAAGATACTGAGCTCTATCTTCTTTACAGGCCCAGCTTCTGCCAGTGGCCTAGCTGGAGGAGAACAAAAGGAAAGTTCCCTACTCTCATTAATTGAACTACTGTTTTTTGTTTCTAACTTCCTATGTAGATATTCTTCTTCTGGGGTGAAGAATTCTTTTTGATTGAGCTTTAATCACTTTTCAGAGGGCATAACTTGAGCTGAAAAAAAAGAAATTAATACCAGGAAAAGACTATTTCAGGAGGAAAGGAGAGGCTGTTCCAATATAATTGCATTGAATTATAGTGTTACACAGGGAAAAAAAAATCTCTCTTGTGTATGTTTAATCAGTAAAAATTCTGATTTGTGTCAGTGGTAGATTTTCAATGTTTTAAGTAACTATGATTTCAGTGTCTTACTTTCAGTAGAGCAGAAATGAGAAAATTATAAACCTAAAAAAGGTTTTTGCACATAGAATATGTTTACCTGGTTATACTAGTTGACACAATAAAAGGTGTTACCTTTATCTGCAAACTTTGCCTGACTTCTATAACTATACAATTGTGAGTACAATTCTGTCAGATTTCATAAGATTCGAGATTATATCCTCCAGTCTCTCCCTACAGTTCATTTTCCTGTTATAACAAAGAAAAAATACCATCAAAACTTGTTGGCTTTTTTTCACCTTCTTTATTTAATGTAGTAAAAATCACTGACTTCCTTCAGTAATATTTCTCATAAGGCTTAACTTCACAAGTTGCTTTTCTTTCACTCCCATACTACTTTAATTATAGTAAAAATAAAATCCAAACACTGGATTTTATTATGCGAAGGCAACCATTTTGGGCTAGTATTTGAGTTCCTCAGTAATTTTTTAACCACAACTGTATGTGCTTATAATCAATAAAATATTGTTGGTAGCCGTTACCTTATTGCTTTACTGATAAACTGCCCTAAACTGTTCTGATCCATCCACATCATTCTTTGCACAGCTGATCAGCTAGGCAAAGCACCAAAATACTGATGAGGTAGAACATTCCTGCTATTTTCCATAGGTTAATAAGATGTAATAGTAATTATAGCTTACTGAGGATAATACCTTTCCAACCACATCTTTCTGGTAATCACCATTTAATTGGCAGAATCAAACACCTGTAGCTCTAAAAGAACTGTTTCCCAACTAGTTACAGAGAAGATGGCCTCATTTAATTAATTCATAATATGAAGTGTTCCATTAGATAATTATATTGAGTCATGACCTCATTTATACACCTCACCTGGCATAGGAGCTCTTGCCATATTAAGGAAACAGTCATAACAAAGATATGCCACTGTTGCTGCAAAGAAGCAGCTAGTAGCAAGGCTGGAGGAACACTTGAGCTGAGTCTGATCAGTGGCTGTGGTGCACAGGAATTTGAGCCTGTGGCACTAAAGAATCTCTTTAGGCAAATGAGTTCTGTATGTTCAAATCAGCTTGGTTTTTTTGGAGTTAATTGATGAAGTCAGGAGAAGCTCCAAACTTAAGGATGCTTCACTTTCCTTATTATTTGTGTTGATCTAGAGTTTGTGGATATGGCAAGAAAAGCCTGAGTAGGAAAGGAGCACAGTTCTGTGTAAGTGTATCAGAAGATAAAACTTGATAACATTTTAAGTGTTGCCCTTGGAAACAATGAATGCAGTTTATCCCTGGTTTTTAAGAGGGATGCATTTTTGCAAAGGCACCTTCCAGCAAGCAACTGATAGAAGATTTAAACACTTTCAATGAGATTTTGAAGTGGAGACTAAAGGTATTAACACCACAAGCCTCCAGTGGGTATCTGAGTCTGGGTTTATTACACTTGTGTGAATTTGTTTCCCCCAGTGAATTCTGAGAGCTGTGAAGGCATTTGGCAGTCCCTCTCCTACAATCTGATTTTGTCACTTTCTGGTGATGCTGTGTTATGTCTTCTGTCAGATTAAATTTACAGGCATATTACCTTGCATGACAGAAACATGAGCTACATGGATTTCTAAAGAAAAATTTCCTTAGACAGCAACAGGCCAAGGTCTCTTTCTTCCTCTTATTTTTCCTGCTGTTTTACCCAAATCTGTTTATTGCGGTGTCATTTAAGCACTAGTAAAAATTATAAAATCATGTAAAACTAAAACATGTTTAGGACATTTTAGTTAGGCAATCTGTTATTTACTCTTGACTTACTACTCAACTTCAAGGAAAGATCTTTTTTAAATAGTTTTACATGGCCTCTGAAGATTTCAGTTATTAACAGATGAGATAAACATATTTCATGGTACTCTCAGAATCAGGGAATGGTTGAGGTTGGAAGGGACCTCTGGAGGTCACATTGTCCAACACCCTGAAGGAGGGCCACCAAGGTTTCCCAGGACTTCCAATACTCCAGTAAGGGAGATACAGCAACCTCCTTTGGCAGCCTGTGCCCAGACTCTTAATTATCTTTGTGGTCCTTCGCTGGATTTCCTCCAGTATGTTCATATCTCTCTTGTACTGAGGAGTCCAGAACTGGACCCAGTACTTAGGTTTGGCTGCATCAGGGCTGAAAAGAAGAAGAGGATCACCCCTCTTGACTTCCTGGCAATACTTTCCCTAATGCAGGCCAGGATACCATTTGCCGCCTTTGCAGTGAAGATGCACGCCTGGCTCATATTAGTCCACTAGGAACCCCAGTTACTTTTCTTCCAAGCCACTTTCCAGCTGGGTGCCCCCAGCATATGTTGGTGTATGGGGCTGTTCCTTTCCAGGTGCAGGACTTTGAACTTTCCTTGTTGAACTTCATGAGGTTCCTGTTGGCCCATTTCTCCAGCCTCTTGAGGTTGCTCTGGATGGCAGCATGATTCTGTTGTATCAATCTCACCTTCTAGTTTGTGTCATTTGCAAACTTGCTGAGAATGCACTCTTAAGCAATTCCTTTAGCCCTTATTTTAATTAATGTGATATTTTTTCCATTTCTGGTGCAAAAGCCAGCATGTTTGGTTTCATCTCTGAATCAAAAAGAAGGGGGTGGGAGTGTAGAAAGTGCATGAGACAACTTAGTAGATTGTGTTATAAAGGAGAGAGAAAGATTGGAAGAGAACTAGAGATAGTATTGTGTTACTGCTCAAATGAGACAGGAGCTTACAGACTGGGGAAGCAGGATGCATGTGGATTCCCATTGGCGAGATAAAGAGACAGAAGAACTAGCAAGAATGGGATGGAGTACAGGAGGCAGAGCTGAGCTGGAATAATGCTTGCCATGTTGCACTGGAGGGCAGGATTAACATGGGGGCAAAATTAAAGAAGGCTTGCAGCCAGAATGAGACACCTGCTAGGAAAGGACAAAGTTATGTGGATCTTGGGGCAGAAAAATTCAGATTGGTTTTCTAACTGGAAGTAGGATAAAAAGAGTTCTTTAGGTTTTGATGGAATTAAATGCTGAGCACAAGGATGGGTAAACAGTCCTACTGCCATTACTGGATACTGCCTTTCTGCCATGACCATTTTTTTAGGTCACTTTAATCACTGCTTGTGACATGACCTAGTTGGAATTGGTTGCTGCTACAGAACAGAATGTATGGAGAGTCTCCTCATGCAGCACTGAGCAATTAGGAACCAGATACAGCATCACATATATTTTCTGTCTCTCTGTCTGTGAGTGGTTTCTGAGAGATACAGAACAGACATTTTCTCCACCTGCTTGAGGAAGAAAGGGACATAGACTTAAGAGTTGTAGGAGAAGTTGCTGACCATCAGGAGAGATGTTGTAGTGATAGAGGAAGCATTTATGAAAGGATAAAGCCTGCTAGAAAGCATCTCTGTTTTCTCTACTACTTGGCAACAGTTGCCACAAGATGTAAAAGCCACTTGTACAGTTCCAAGAGAGATGATATAGTCCAATATTTTTAAATGTCTTGGTATCATTAATTCCAACTGATAAATAGCAGTTACATTTTCTCCTAAAAGTAACTGTATGTCAATAGAGACTGCTGTTTGAAATGTGGATTAGGATATAGAGGGAGTAAAAGCTGTAGGGTACTATTTTTAACATTCTATCTTGGATATTGCTGTTTGCAGAAATTATATAAACCAAGCTGTTTTGTCTGAGCTTTGGATAGTACATGTATTTGTGTTTTGTATATGAAAAAATATAAAAACCCCAAAACAAAACCCCAAAGCAAAAACAGGCCTAAAAGGGGAGAGGGCTCATTTTACTTGTCACTAAAGATTTCAAGTAATGAAATGATGTAAAGCTTTTCTGATTTCCTCTAGCATTTGGTTATCTGCATTAACTCCATCAATGATGACTCCATTTTTATTCAGTGTAAGACAGCTTAGCTTATGGGATTTTACTTTTACATGGCTAATGCATCTTGTTACTCTAGAATTATAAATCTGTTAAGTTTGTAGCTTCATTGATTCTCAGGTGTCCTACAGTACTGAGGAATATGATCTTTGTTCTGTGAATGAGAATACGGTACTTAAACTGCTATAGTAACAGAGAAAAAAAAAGACCTTAAATTTGGCTTTTCTGTAAAAGTGATTCTGAGCATATCTTTGATTTAAAGCTAAAGTACTAGCGACAGGAATGGAAATTGCACAGTGTTTCTGGGCAGCCTGTTCCAGTGTTTTACCACCCTCATAATGAAAATTACTTTCCTTATGTCTAATTGGAATTTCTTCCATTATGACTTGTCTGCTGCCTCTTGTCCTTTCACTATGTACTTTTGACAAGAAGTTGACATCAACTTCTCTATATTCTCCCCTTGAACACCTGAAGACGGCAACAAGGTGTACCTTATTTCTTCAGGCTTAATAAGCCCAGTTATCTCAGCCTATCCTCATACGTTATCCTTCAGCCCCCTAATTTTCTGGACCTCCTCCTCTATGTCAGTGTCTCGTACTGGGTAGCCCAAAACTAGATGGGATACTCCAGTTGTGGTCTCACAGAATTAATTCCTTATGACCTTCTGGCAAAATTCTTGCTAATTAGGTCCAGGATGTGGTTAGCTTTCTTCACAACTAGGGCATGCTTCTTACTCATGTTCAGCTTATTGTCTACCAGGACACCTGGTCCTTTTCTGCAAAACTGCTTCCCAGACTCTGCTGGTGCATGGGATTATTCCATTCCAGGTGTAGGATTTTGCATTTGGCATTGTTAAACTCCCTGTAGTTCCTGTCAGTCCATTCCTCCAGCCTGCTGAAGTCCTGGATAGCAGCTCTGCCTTCCAGCATATGACTTCTCCCCCAATTTGGTATCATCCATTAGCTAGTTGAAGGTGCACTCTCTTTGGTAATCATGATTATTAATAAAGGTATTACACAGTTTTGGCTCCAGTTTCGGTACCTGAGGTAGTACTAGACTATTGCTAGTAGTTGGTCACCAGTAGAGTTTACACTACTGATCACAACCCTTTGGACATGCCAGTACAGGGAAATTTTCATCCTTCTTATTTATTCAATCTACATCTCCACAATTTGGCTACAAAATATTATGGGAAACTCTCAAAGACCTCACTAAAGTCAAGGGGAGTGACACCCATTACTCTCCCCTTGTCCACAGAGTCAGTTGTCTCACCATAGAAAGTTATGTTGGTCTGGCACGGTTTGCTGTTGGTAAGTCCAGTCTGACTGTTCCTTTTTGTCCCTCCTGTGCCTGATTATGGATTCTGGGATTACTTACTCCATAATCTTCCCAGGAATTGAAGTTGACTGCCCTACAGTCAACCTTCCTGAGTCCTCCTTCTTGGAGATGGATGTGATGTTTCTCTCTGTCCAGTCATCAAAAACCTCCCCTGATAGCTATGACCTTTAAAAAATGAGTGATATTATCTGCCTCTCTATACTCCTTCTGATATCACTTATGTCATTCCCAGGATCTGCATATGTCCAACAGTCTTAAGTGCTCCACTCCCACAGACTGCTACGGGGCTCGGTGACCTAGAAGGCCTAAAGATGAACCTTACTAGGAAGGAAAATACCCAAACAAAACTGTAAGGCAAAACAGGCATTGCGTACCTGAGCCTTATCGATGTCTTTTGTCACTAGTTTCCCCTGTCAGACTGAACTGTGAGTCCACATTCTTCTTAGCCTTCCCTTTGCTGCCAGTGTGCTTACAGAAGCCCTTCTTACCTTTCATTATTTCTAATTCCCTCTGAGTTTTGGCTTTCCTAACTCCATCCCTGTGTTCCTGGGCCATGTCCATGTATTCCTCTTGGGTACCCTGTTGCTGCTTCCATCCTCTGCAGGGCAGTATTCTGTGTAATCGATCCCATATAGCATATTCCTAAACAAGCTGAAATATATTCTGAATTCCAGAGCCATGATTCCAGTATTTCCCTTGCTCACTTCTTTCAGGATGTTGAACTGCAGAGTATCATGTTTGCTGAAGCTTAGGCTGCCCTTGACCTTCACATTGCCCAGCTCTTCATCCTTTTTTATGAGTAAAAAGATTGGATGCCTCTCCCACTCATCTTGTTGATAATCTGTATCCAGAAATTGTCATCGACATCTTAACATGATTATTCATAAGAAGGATTTGATTTCATGAAATGTCTAATTCAAAATTATAAACTGAAAAAGTTTGAATAAGTTCCCAAAACTACTGGGTAATTATCCAGACAGAGCTGATTAAAGCTCTCCCACTCCCTATATTAATAGGAGCCACAATATTCCCATGCTGACTATGAGGGGAAAAATCAATATCAGCAAACATACATTCATATTGATTGATCTTCCCTTTTGGTTTTCTAATTTAGTAAAGGCTACTAATGCAACATTACATAAAGATTCTCAGGAGAATAAAAAGGCTAATAAGATCAGGTACCACTGTTTGTTCTGTGGAAGTGAACTGACTTCAGTGTACACAGTCAGCTGTTGAGTTGCCCGAATTAGGAAGGCCAGCATATACTTTTGAGCCATATATCAGAGGGCATTATTCCAGGGACGTGACTAAAAGGAGTCATCAAGATGACTTTTTGGAATGCAGGTCCAGCATGCTGTTAGGATGTGTGTTAGGGAGGAGCGGTCCAAGAAACCAAATATTAAGGTTTCATTTTCCACATAGTATTCCAGGAAACATTGTACATATATTTGAATGTCCTATAATATGCGTCTGCTCAGAGCAGTTAGTAACCTTTGTCAAACTAGCTTAGAAAAGGGTTTTCTGCTCATGTGCAAATTCTTATACAGATATTTGATTTTTAAGATATTATTCCATGTGTTGTATGAGGAGAAAAGAATGTATTATTAAAACTGTTTGCTTCACTTATTCTAAACAAAGTGAAGGGAAGTAAATGAGGTGGGGGGGAAATCACAGAATCACAGAATTGTTAGGGTTAGAAGGAACCTCTGGAGATAATCTAGTCCTGAAACTTATTACTGTCCAGAATACCAGCAAGTTGTCTTGTAGGAAATAAGTCAACCTACATGTTATATACTTAGAGTTGAAATTAGGACATGATATAGAATCATAGAAAATTTTTGGTTGGAAGGGACTTCAAAGGTCATCTAGGCCAACCCTCCTGCAATGAGCAGGGACATCTTTAACTAGATCAGGTTGCTCAGAACCACATCCAGCCTGGCCTTGAATGTCTCCAGGGATGGTGCATCCAACACCTCTCTGGGCAACCTGTGCCAGTATTTTACCACCCTCATTGTAAACCATTTCTTCCTCATGTCCTGCCTGAATCTCCGCTCTTTTAGTTTAAGACCATTACCTCTCGTCCTAGTGCAAGTTATTGAAAGTTTGAAAAAAAAGCTTCAGCAACAAAATGTGTTAATTTCCTGAACAGTGTACATTTAACACAAGCATATCAATATCATAACACTGTTTCTTGCACTGAATAATAAATGTCAAGATATTCACCCTTATAATTAAAATATATACTCCTTGTCATGTCACAAACATGAAATCACATCAAGTTATAAATATAAATGGGAACAGCATTATCTGTATTCTTACTGTTCATCATCTATATGTGCAGATTCATGATTGGAAGTATTTCCTGCATTCCACATAGTTGTTTTTCTCCTTTTCCCCTTTTTGAGGAGAGGACATTCACAAGGGCACTGTCAAAAAGTAGGACATTTCCTTATCCTACCAAAGGACAAGGAAAGCAGCAGATTACTGAAAAATAAGACTGAATAATTAGGTTATTGAAGGCCCAGCCTCAAAGAGGTACTCAATGTCCCAGAAGAACTGCTGATAATCTGCAGGTGAAAAATCACATTTTCAGGATGATTGTAAAAGTTGACTCCTGTCTCCCAAGTCCCAAATTCCTGTTTTTTTCAACTTTGAATGAATTTGGCCATCAAACAATTGTACTAGAGATGTAAATGCAAGAATAGTCTTTGTCCTACTATAATTGCTGGAAAATTAATTTTCATTAGTCACTTTCATTGGGCCATCAACAAATTCTTGCTTATGAAGAAGGATTGCGTCTTAATTTGGAGTACCAAATGGTAAGGTTGTAATCTCTAAATGGCCATGACCTCATAGTTTAAAGCCAACTGTGTTCAGACTGATTTTTCTCAGTTGTCCATCAGCAAAGACTCTGACTTCTGCCTGTAATGCTACAGTAATACTAGTTTGGTGCAGTGCCTTTTTCCTAGGGGCAATGATTTTACTGTAAATACAACCTCTTTACTCAGTCCTTTGGTTCCAAAGGTAGAGAGGATAAATCAGTATCATGGAAGTAAGCCATTCCACTGGTCTCATCAGAAAGTGTTACTTAAACATAACTTAAGTATTCTAAGGCATAACTCCATGGAAACAGCATTACAAGGTTTCTCAGCCAGGTTTAACTCCTGTTTCTTTCATAGAGTCTTTTGGATATATTTTTCTTATTATGCATCTCCTGAAACACATACTTGCACCCACCCCCAAATTTAAATAGAATAGAATTGTTATTACAGCACAGTTTATTAAAACAGCTGAAACGTTTCTATTATTAGCCCTTATTTTGCCATTTGGAAAACAGGAGTAACTGCTAACAAGTGTAGGTGATCATACTGTTATGTGTTATGTCAGCCCTGGGGAGAAAACAAAGGCTACACCTTCAGAAGGTGTGGAAGATACTCTTTCTGAGCAAAAGGGAGACAGGTATGGAGTTCCAGTCTAGCTTCTGAGGTCAGTGATTCTTGTGGTCTGTTTCTGGCCCTATAGCTTGTTGTTTTTCCATACTGAGCATATGGAAGCCACAATTCTTTTATGGAACTTTAATTTGACAAGATTCAAGTCATGTACATGACAGAAGGCCTTGAAATCTGGGCAGTTTTGCCTGTCAGCTTGCAAGCCCTAACTTTGAAGCATTTCTTACCCATTTTCCTGAGAAATTTGAATCCAAACAGATAAAACTTTATTATCAAAATCTGAAAAGAATGTCTTTTAGAAGTGTTGCCTTGTACTTACGTTATGTAAAAGAGGGTTATTTTAAAATGAAAATCAAATTACAGGTTATCATTTAGTAACACCATAGTTCATGTGTACTAATATGGATTTTCAATTCTTTCTTTACAAGATCTCAAGTAACTTCACAAATAGGATCTCAGTGAGATGTACAAATACTATATTCATCTTATTTTTAATAAAAATAGGGGGGAAATTGGTCAAAATGAGTTAAGAGGCAAGATACATTTGAGGTTAGAGATGAGATAATTTACCGAGTCCTTTCTGTTAACCTTTGAAATTGCAGCTCTTCTTTCTGAAAGGATCTTTAGGATCTTTGTTTAGGACAGCTGCATTTTTCACTGAACTCTTTGACTTTAGTAAGTTTTGAATTAATTCTCTTATTGTTGCTTGCACAGTCACAAAATCTTGCTTTAGTGACAAGAATCTATCCCCCATGTTCCTTTGTAGGTAATGCCCTGCATGTCCTGCCCAGGTGCCTGGTTAGTGAATCAACAAGTATTTTAGATATTTACTTCCATAATTTTGGTCTGGTTAGAGCAAAACCATGAACACCTGTGACATTTTCTGGTCTAGAAAAATGCTTGTCAACACCCAAACTAACTTGGAAATAATTCCAAATAGTTCCTAGTAGAGGACTCTCTTGGTACTCTCTCGGTACTCTCTCTTTAAAGTCTATTGACTATAAGTTAAACGGACACTATCAAGCAAAACTTTGTATGGGGGGAATTATCGATGTATCTTAGCCATAGGCCTTCATTGTTTAGAAATAACTTTAAAAAGTCAACACTGATACTGTTTATCTTTACCTTTTCATTGCTATTATAATGATCAGTGTCATGCTTAATTTGCAGTCACTTCCACCTTTTATTTCTAAGGCATAGTAGAAATAAAAGTTGGGAGTTGTAGTCTGTAGTTCTTTATCTCATGTAGCTTGGTAAAGTTATCAACCTCTTAACAGCCAAGGATTTGCCCATATTAATGAAATACGTCTGAAGATCCATAATGCATCATCTCTCTGAACAGTTTTCTGCTGGTGATAAAATAATGTTAATTTTTTCAATAATATTTCCAGTATTCAGAAGTGACAAGGGTGGATGGATAGATGAATGGATGGGAAAAGTAATACAAAGAAATAGTGGTGCATGCTGCATCCTGTCATGAGAAAATCTGCCTGAAGATTAAAACTGTTTGCAGCTTTATGTTCTCCTACATCTTTCGTTACTTCCAAAAACCTACAAAAGCTTTACTACAAACCAAATCTTCTCCACTTGAGGTTAGAAGGAAGACTACATATCCTCATATGATATTTAGGCTTAGTCATAGCCATGTTCATGCCGCAACTGGTTTAATTCTTGTAACTGTGTCTCCTTGGTGCTCTCTTTACCTCTGAAATATGGAGACCAGAATCCTTGGGAAGAGGAACACAGAGTATAGAGGAGAGAGATTTGATTTGTGATGTTACAAGAGACTAAAAATCTTGGGGGTATACCCAGGCAGAGACACCACTAGAAGTTAGCAAGATGTCAAGTGTTTATTTCCATTTCTGAAAGTTTGAATAATAAATTACCCTGCATTTACAAATCTACTCCTCCCACCCCCAGCTGGGAAGACACCAGCTTACACAGTGCCTCACAGATGGAGGGGGAAGAAGGGAAGATGTCAGTACAAACATCCTTACTTACACTATGTGGTGGCTGGGAAGTAAAGGGTGGAGGACGTGACAGTTTGGCTAAGTCAATATGTATCTTGAAACCGATATTAAGGAAGAAATTGTCTTTCTCTCTTTACGGTACTTTAAATGTGATATGAACACAGAAAGCTAAGTAGGGATAAGAATGAAAAACTAAGAAGAAAGTATGCAGAAGATGCAATATATTATGATACTTTAAATAGTGCCAAGTACTGAAGAAACAAAAATAAAATATGTCGCATGTTCTTTTTTCTTCAGTTTTGGTTTATTTCTTTTTTTTTGGGGGGGGAGGGGGGAGGAAAAGGGGGACAGTTGGTATTTTAAGATATACTCTGGCTTATCATTTGGAACTTGAACAGTTTTCATGTGTCTGGTAAGCTACTGAATAAAAGAAAGGTCTTGAGTTATTCAGGGGTCATTGATCTTTCCCTGATTATTCTTATTCAGGGGCACCTTTGTTATGTACCACTTACAGTAACTTCCATACGTTGGCCCTTCATAGGCTGTCATTTTACTCTGAGTTCATGGGTAACCTGGTAGTTTCCCCTCATCTTGTAACTCATAGTTCACTTGGTGGGTGTTTTTTTCCTTTCAGAGCTGAAGATAGTTTACTTAGAGAGGGAAGTGCAGAGTACTCTCTGCTTTGTCACATATTCTGTGTCATGTATTTGTGACACAGCTGCAGGTAAATGGTACACTCAGTCTCTTCTGGAATCATTTCTTACATTCAGAAGAAATAAGGTGGTGAAAAAGATCTTTGTTCCTACCCTGCTGCATGCTTGTTTTCTGGTGGGAGATGATAATTCAATTTGTGATGCATTTGTGAGATGCATTTTAGTTTTTTAGGTCCAGTTTTGCCAGATGTGCAGACCATAACAGTCCAACTGCAGTCTTTTACTTTTGTCTACAAAGAGCTGAATTTGGCTCTAGCATTAGTTCTAATTGTTTAAAGTTACAAAACAACATTTTTTTTCATTTCTTTTAATACTATACAAAGAAAGGGCTGCTAGTCTTGCAAAATAATTGAGTCAGAGCCTGTTGCAATCAAAAGATGATTAGTTTCTTGTGTTTATGTGTGTTCTGATGTGAACCAATCTATTATGTCTCTTTTGTGTTCCTAGGGATGCAGTATTTTTATGTGGAACTTGCAAAAGCAGACACAGTTGGCTGATGTTTATTAGTGACCTTGTCTTGTCCTCTGAATTATGGATAGTCTGCTTTGAACTCGGGAAATGCTACTAACAGTTATTATGTGGATGTTCGGCTTTTTTGTAGTTGTTTAACCTCTCCAAGGCCCTGCTGCAGTTCTAGATTTTAAAAAAAAAGAAAAAGAAACTGAATTACGGGTGTTTAAAACTGAAATATTTATAGAAGCAGTTTTTATTTAAAAATAGCATTTGTGCCTGAGAAGATCAGATGTACCACTTCAGTATGAAAAACAAAACCAGATTTTAGTTGATATTATTAACAGAAATTGCATGAAATTTGATAATGTAATTTAGCTGAAAATATTTTCTTCCAGTCCAGGCTTCAGAGTGTTTTTGTGTTACTAAATGCTATAAAGATTTTTTTTTATATCATTACATATTTTTTATAGTTAGAGGTTACAAAGACAAATAGGTGAATTATTGTTTATTAAAGAAGAGACTATACACCATAGAAATTAGATCTTTCAAATTAAAACATAGACAAGTGATATTAGAAAACCAGTTTTGCTTACTATGGGAAGATGGGATTCCCATCTATAACCAACAAAGTGCTAAACTAAGATCATAGAATCATAGAGTAGTTTGGGTTGGAATGAAAATGTATTCTATAAATAGATTCAAATTAAAAACTGGATTATTTAGGATCAAAAATTTCCTTAATTGTCTGTGAGGGAAGCTTACATAGACTTTCAAAATCCATTCTTATTAAAAATGAAAAGCAACAGTACATAGAATCCTGAAGTCATCATTGACTTGCAGTCACTATTTAGGTTAACATTTTACGGGAATGACTGCAAAATACTGTAGGATGTGGCCCAATTGATTTTCAGGTGGTGGCAATCATTAGTGAATACAGAATCACAGAACACGGTTTAGAAGGGACCTCAAAGATCATCTGGTCCAACCTTTCTAGGCAAAGCGTGACCTACACTAGATGTCCCAGCACCCTGACCAGCCGAATCTTTAAAAGTGTCCAGTGATGGGGAATCCACCCCTTCCCTGGGGAGATTATTCTAATGGCTGATTGTTCTCATTGTGTAAAATTTTCCTCTTGTATCCAGTCTGAATCTCCCCAGGAGTAACTCATACCTATCAATCCTGGTCTTTTCCATGGGACTCCTTGTGAAACTGGAGTCTCCTGCTTCTTTGTAGCCATGCTTTAAGTACTGGAACATGGTGATAAGGTCTCCCTTGAGGCTTCTTTTCTCTAGGTTGAACAAACCCAGTTCTCTCAGCCTTTCCTCACATGGCAGGCTTCCCAGTCCTTTCATCATCTTTATGTTCCTTCTTTTGACCCTCTCCAGCCTGTCCACATCTTTTTTGTATAGTGGGGACTAAACCTGAACACAGTATTCCAGGTGTGGCCTGACAAGCCAAGAGTGGGGTAATGACTTCTTTATCTTTGCTGGTGATGCTCTTGTTGATGTAACCCCACATCCTGTTGGCTTTCTTTGCTGCAGCAGCACACTATTCACTCACACTGAGCTTGCTTCCACCAGGACCCCTAGGTCCCTTTCCACAGAGCTGCTCCCCAGCCAGGTAGACCCAGCCTGTCCTGCACTCCTGGATTGTGTTTATCCAGGTGGAAATTTGGGTAATTTGGAAATGCTTCCTAATTTGAGTATCATATACTGACAGGATTGAAAGAGTAAAAAATTATCCTGTTTCTCTTTTAAGGCTCAGGTAAAGAATGAAACATACTGGGGTATCTTTCCGCTCAACTCTTCCATGTTCTTTGTAAAATGCCAAATTGGAGAGCGAGTAAAATAAATGTCTGTTGTGTGTTGTGCTTTGACTTTTCAAATACTGTCTTAGAGCACACCTGGAGGAGAAGAGTAGTGCCCTCAGAGCTGTGATCCACAATTCCAAATCAAAAACATAAACTGAATGCATTTTGAAAAGTGGTTTTGCTTCACTTTCTTCAATATTTGAAATTATTTCCAGTACTTTGACAACTATCTTAAATAAAAAGTTACAGAAATAAGTCTGCCTGCAACTTTGCAAACCAATTATAGAAACCAAAGCCAGTCTGAACAAAGAGAAATTCCTGCCTCATATATCCTTAGAATGACAGATCTCCTTGTCTTTGCAGCCTTCTCCCCAAAACCAGCATGAAGCAGGGCTCTTCATTAGTCAAGAGAAGGCAGCATGCAACTATTAATATTAACTGTATCACATCACACCATCTGGCTCAACCAGCTTGGAAATGATGGTCTGTATTATTTAGTCACAGCTGACAGGAAACAGCAAATTCATTTGAAGTACAATTGTCATTTACTCTTTACCTCTTACTCTTGACTCTGTATGGTCTAACATTCATTTTGCTTTTGAAAGACCTCATACTTCTAACTGTGTTGGTTGATCTGTTAACTATATTGGTTGATCTAATTAAATTTATTTTGTATAGATCTAACAATATAGATCTACTCTTGATCTATACAAAAGAATATTTGTTGTATACTAGAGCACTAAGTGTATAAAACCTCCCCAAAAGTACGTGGAAGCTGGTGTAGAACTTAAGTTTTCTTTTAAAAAACACTCAAAATTTTTTTCTTTTTTTCAACTACGGAGTTGAAGGAATATACTGTTCTGTGAAGGTCCACTTAATATTTATTCTCGGAGGTATTTATGGACAGAGAGAGAAATGTTAGTATGTAATACTGCTAGGCAGCCACCTACTCACCTTTTTATTTCCGAACACATAATTGACCAGATACCCTTGCTTGATTTGAAAATACATTTGATCTTGCCTCCATACATATGGTTTTGCAACAAGTTTCCAAGATCCCTGCAATTTAGTCTGATTGAATCTGAGCATATAGAACAAGATCTTATTCACTGTCTTCACAGGTGCTCTAAAAATTAATTAGCCCATGATTTGCAACACTGTAAAGAGTTAAAAATGCTATCTAAGTGTTATAATTTGGTTCTTCACTCTAGTGTAGTCCAGCTTTTAATTGCTTTCCTTGCCACATTACCAGGAATTGAATTCTTGCAAAATAAGCAAAATCAGTCTATTAATCAAATGAAACTTCAAGTAGAATTCAGGGTGACACCAGATGCAGTAAAGCTGGGGAGCAGATTGCATTCTTTTCCTGGAATAAATACAGAGCCAACAAAACTGTAGGCTTTGGGTTTCACTGTGCTGCTTGATGTGCTGCCTTTCTGTAAACGTAACATACGTCTAATAGCCCAACAATTTATTGTCATTATAGATCTCACTGAACCTTTTTGTAAAGTTGAGAGAACCAAGTTAATTTCCTGTTCTTATATTCTGATCAATTTCTTACAATAGCTAAATAATTTCACACGGCATTTTTCAATTCCAGTCTCAAAGTATGGTGTTAATTCAAAATGAAGCTTTAACTCAAATGTCAATTCTATCTTTGTGACTAGTAAAATTATTTTTAAACCATTTTTGTGTGCTCTGAAGTTTTTTGGATGTAAGGCACTATGAATATCGTCAGTGACTGTATTTGATGCTGCTGCTGACTATGGGAGCTTCATCTCAAGGACTGAGAAACTTAGAACATGGGGAGTCACGAGTGTTCTTAACTAGTGCCAGAACACCAGCTCAAGCTGATTGCTCCTTTGTGTCACTCTTAGGGCAAGAGTGTGATTCATCACTTCCATTTTGCTGAACACTAAAGTGCAGATGCATCTTTATGGGTTAGATTTTACTCCCATTGAAGACTAAATGGCATCCTGATCTCATTTGTAATAATATAAGTTGGGAGTAATTTGATAAAACGGATTGACTACATCAGTATAATTCTTGTGTGAGATCTTTTCAGATTTAACAGCTTCACTGGAAATAGGTTTGGTCTTAGCAAATAGATATATTTAGTTTCTTTGAAAAGTATGTGGATTTCCCAGGCGCTGGGGATTCTGATTGTTATTCACTAGTAGAGTATTTGTAAAATACATTCACTGAACATGTTTAAGCCATGTGCTCTTCCTGTGTGAAATATGAGGCATGATATAGCTTTCAATGAATGATTAGTCTTGACCACCAGCTCGCTTCCATTTTGACAATAATACCATCTGCCATTCTTTCATAGTGTGCTTGTTCCTTTATCTTTGTAACTCTCTTGATGACTACATTGTTTGGATATGCTAGGCCAGTTAAGCTGCAAAAATCTGGTTTAAAAATAGCTGTATGATTTTAAAATGATTTTTAAAAACTGGAGGAGCACAGAAGAAAAAAAATGTTTATATATGGTTATAGATCTATTTCTGTAGTTCTATTTCTGGTAAACTGAAGCTATCTAATACGCTACAGTAGCACAAAAAGAAAGATTTATGTAAGTATAGATACAGAGTCATTTCAGGCTATGATCAGGATGGTCTTACTGGCTTATCTTTGGGTCACTGGCACATGGAGGGTTTGTTTTGGCTTTTTGTTTGTTTTCTTCTCTGTAGCATTCTTCTTCTATGAACCTGATTTATTTTGGGAACAGAATTTCCTTTCTAGTATCTTCTTCAATTAATTGTCGTCACTTCTAGACATCAGTTAGGTGGCAAAACAGCAGTAGAGTAATGTACAGCTAAATACAGATATTCAGAATGTGAAATCTGTCAGTTCATCCCGTGGGTACAACTCTATGCCTGTTCATGTTAGGACAGTCACATGTCTTACTAAATCAGGTACTCTTTGTGCAGCCCGTGTACTGCAGATTTGCTCTGCTATATATTGCAGAAGCTCTACTGTTGTGTTTGTGCCAATAAGAGTTCCTTCTTGAAGTGAAAATTAGCAGCCCCTGTTGCGCATAGGAGCAATTGCCATAAACACTACAGACCTCAATCGAAGTGAAGTGTAATCAGAGAGATGTAATAGTCCCATATTATTTAAATATTTATTTTCTACGTTCTTATACTTGACCAACCTGGAACTTGCAAACTACCCTTTTCCTTTGGGGTTGACAGGCAGCACTAACCAGTAGAAAGCTCAGAATGTTGATACCTCCATTTTCCTGTCTTACTTCAAAGTTCAAGTTGTGTTTCTTCATGAGATAGCAGCAGATGATACAGTAATTGTAAAAGTCAAAGACTCTCCTACGAGACTGAAGATGGAAAAAAAAACCCAAATCCTTATTTCTGTCCAACAGTTGTGCAGTTAAAAGGCTAGATCATTATGTTATTTGCATTATGATGATACAGATGGAACTGAGTAAGATTTTGCGCCTTTTGTGTTCCTTTGACGCAAAAGAAGTATACTCTAGATTAAAGGAAGATAGCACAGTTGAAAGTGAATTTGTCAGTTGACTCTGAAATCCTTCAAGAGATGCCCTTCTGAGAAACTTGGTCAGTGCCCACCAGCTCTCAGGGTGAAAAAAAGTTTCCTTTATGTCAAGCTGGACCAGGAACTGGAGGGAGACTTCTTCAAGGATTTAATCGATAAGGAGCTGGGTCTGAAATATTCATCTTGCTTTCACTCACCCAATCTTCTTCTAAAGTCAGAAGACTCAAACTGACTCACGGAAATACAAGTAAATGAGACATAAAGGACATGTCCTTGAAAGGCAATTGGAGAACAAAGTGCGTAGCGTGTGCTTTTCTGTTCTATTTATCCCTTGTTGCTTGTGCGACATTGGGTCAAACATTTATTCTATTTTTCCCAATTTGTAAGATTACTTATGATAAGTAGTATTATATTTTATCAGTTTAATGTCCAAAAGTTCTGGATTGGGATCAATGCCTGAGTTCTTTGCAACTCCTGTTTGGGTATTTTTTCTGATTTAAGAAAGTGATGCAGAAAGGTCAGGACAGGAAGGAGGGATAATGTCAAGGAATGAAAGGATGCAATTACATATGCTTCCTATATGTGTAATTGGCATGAGCTTTCCATTCTCTTTTGATTTCGTATTTGCTTATTAAAAAATTATCAGGTTTTCTTCCCCTGGTGTAGAAGGGGAAAATTAAATACAGACTGAAAAATTCAATGGTGCTCTGAAAAATGGTGAGTTATGAATAAGATCTCAAGCGGCCTTTGCAGGTGATGTAGCCTATTCTGAAACCTACACATTTTGTTACTTAGCAGAATAGTGTAGTCTAGATGGATTGGTGAGAAGGCAACAAGTTTTCCCGTCAATGTGAAACTTATTACTATTTTAAGGTCCAGCAAAACGTGGTCTTCCTCTAGTTCTCATTCTCACCCTAAATCAAAGAGGATATTAAACCTGATCTGGAAGCTTTCTTCATGTGATGTATTTCTTTTAGATAAAACTGCTGCCTTTTTCTTTTTTTCTTTTTTTCTCTTCTTCTGTGTGTGTGTGTGTGTGTGTGCTTAGAACTTAGCTTGGTCATTCTTCATCTTACAGAGCTCTTGAGAGGCAGCTCTTATAAACTATTGTACACATTGATGGCATTATAAAATAACTCTCAACTATTTATGTTAAGGAAATGCAAATATTTCCTTCAGAACATGTGGAACTAGTGACTAAAGATTTTAGAGTTGTTTATTTGTTTCATTTTCCTTGTTTGCATGTTTAGAGAAAGATGGAAATACATGAAAGGGGAGATGTAAATAAACTGATTGCATGCTGGAAGGGTAGTTTAAATAACACTGTAACATTTTTCTCAGCTTCTAAAGCTACACGTTTTTTCAAGACACTGAAACCACAATGAACATTTATCACACTATGTTGATTCAAAACCTACTTTACTATATTGTCCCCCAAATCAAATAATGCTCTCAACTTTGCTGCCTTTCACTTCACCTGTTTTCCTGCTTCTGCTCCATCAAGGTTCCACTGCAGAAAGCAAGCTTTGGAGGACACATATTCAGGAAACCACCTATTGGCGTATATAATGCTACAAGTATTTGGAATATTCTGCAGCAGTTGTGGTGTTCACCAGCAGTGACAGCCACACAACCATTTTTAAATTAAAGCTATTTGGGTAACTTGTGTACAAGCCCAAATCCATGCAGTTGGAGCAGATTTAATTTATACAGTATCCAGGAACCTTTCCAAGAAGCCTTTAATATATCTCCAGCAAAATACACTTTGAAACACTTTGTTTCACACTTCGAGAACTTCTGTAACACTTTATTAAAGTTCCGCTAAATGAGCTTTTGGATGTCCTAAGAGAGCAATTAGTCAAGATGGAACCATAATGAGATATACAGTTGATGATATAACCAATTCAATTAGGGTCTGCATAGCATTTGCTTGTGGTGTTTTGATGATGATTTTTATGGAAATAGAGAGCTATTTTGAGTAATCTATTGGAACTAATTTTGTTTTAAAGGGTGGTTTGCAAAGAAGAGCTTTAGATCACTTGAATGCAAGGTTTAGGTGGTACTGAGATAACCCAGGACTGACTATAGTCTGTAACAATACAATTCTGGAAACAGGGATTCAAGTTGAATATTGCTATGTGTGCAAGTTGTCTTTAACTTAATGCCCATTTGAATTGACCACAAAATCATTATTCAGTAAACACAATTACAAGTCATTTCAACCGGAGGCAGTGGGAGAACTGCAAGTTGTAGAACAGATTTTAAGATTACAGGAAATAAAGGTGCTGCAGTTGAAAATGAAGCTGATTGCTGAGTGAGTGGTGATTTTCTCCATCTTGGAAAGAAATTATTTTGAAAAAAAGCCAGAACACCACAAAGATTACATTATAACCAGATACACTTACAAAATGAGTTGAAATGTTGACATTGTGTGTAAGGCCAGTATCACGGTAACTGACTATACTAACAAATTAATCATCTTTCTTGCAGCTGATATGTAAGACCATGTATTTTTAGACCATTTTATCTTAATACTGATTACTGTAGATCCTCCAAAATCTGTCATAATCCCAAATTGTTGGCTTCCTTGAGTTTGTCAATAATTTTCTATGTTGACGAAGCAGATTTAGAGGTTTGGAGACTTTAAATGCCAAAAGAGAAAGAAGGAACTTGGTCTTATAACTCACCCCTATATTTCATTTGTTTTCATTTTTTGAGCTCAGTTTATGACTTCTATGCTTGGAATTGGTTGTACAGGCTAAATATATTCTTCTACATTGCCTTCTTATTTTGACATTGTTTAGTTTTCATTGTTTAATAATTAAATCCACTGAGGTTTCCAAATGCCAGCATCCTGTAACCCTTGAGTCACTGTAAAGTCTTCCTCAACAGCTTGCAAAAATTTACCCTTTGAAGAAGCTATTTCTTCCATCTGTAGTTGCCCTAAATCTCAACTTACATGTGGTACTTAGTTCTGAATAAGATACAAACTATATATTCCTGAGTATTTTGTAGAACTATGTTAGAAGACCATAATTATAATAATTTCTTAATTTTTGTTTTGTACACAGTGCCAAGTATCTAAGATCCTCTCAACAGTTTGAGTGATGATTTTATGTTTTCTATTTTTTTTTGCTAAAGTGTAGGCTGATCATATCAAAAATTCATTTTTCATTGTAGATCTCCTTGTAAACTTTATTAGATCATGTATTTTGCTCAACTAATGATTTTAGACTATTATTAAACACAATTATTTTGGTTTTTTGCTCTGTTTTGTTTTGAATTAGCAGTAGCTAATGATGAACTGCTGAGTTGAAGTCTCTTTATATCAGTACATATCCAGTCCAGTTAAGACCAATTATTTCTTATCTAAAATAGAAACAGTGCAACACTTTTTATTATGTTCATGTCTTGCCCTTAAGATTTTATGGCAGAGTCAACAACTGGCCTTTTCCTGTCTTGAGGAACAGAGACTAATTCCATTCTGAAATTCTGTAAAGGTGTTAGACCTTAGTGCACTAATAGCTCTGTGGCTGGTACCAGTGATGGTGATAGTATAGCAAAAACTGCCACAGGTTCCCTCAAGTCTGAGAAGCACATCTGTGCTTATTTTACTTGGGATAATTGTCTATTGTGTTGTTTCAGTGTGTTCAAGCATTTGTTTGCTGTTACACTTCAAATTTGTGCATGAATTCATACAATGCTACATGGTAATCATTAAACACTTATCACCTATTTACAAGGATAAATAGTGAGTTCTTTCATTTCTGTATCTGGACTTAAAAAAACCCCATCATGGCGACCACCCATTGAAATCACAGTTCACAGCTGAAAACCATGATAGTTAGCAAGATTTTAATAAAATCACACTTTCAGGTTACTTTCTAGATGCTTCTGAAGTCTAGAAAATCAAAGCTGATTTAAAGGCCATCAATTTCATCTACTTCCTTTTCTTCTCTGTCTAATGACAGTTTATTTTGATTAGCAACTACTTTCCTACCCATTCTTTGGGTTTTTTTCCCCCTTATATCGAATGTTTTCTATTGTTTACCAATACTAGGCTTTAATATGCTTTAGTAGACCATACAAATATCTTGATAAATTTTACATTTTCCCTCTAAATTTTTGTAGTTGCTTGTTGACATTTGAATGTAAATATAAAAGCTGATAACTGAAATTTCGAAGCCAAGTAACCACTTCTATTAATTTCAGTGTGAAAAACAGGGCTAAGTTTTCCAAGCTGACTTTGAAAATCAATCTTCTGACTGTATAAAACTTCAAAAGTTCCTGTGCATTTGGCACTGTTTCAGATTTTAAGAAATGAAATCACCTAGAGATCATGATCATCAGCCTTCCCAGAGACCCTTTCTCTTCAGAAATTCTTGTGTTCTAGCTAGTTGATAATTTTGAAAGGTCTGCAGTTTCCTGGCCACACTTCGAATAGCTTTAGATAGCACTGTCAATTGCTTTCATTCCAATTAAAATGAAGCAACCAAAAAAAAAATCAAATAAATTACATTTTTATAAATCCATACTCCTCGATGTGAACAGGTATTTTTTCCACTAACAAATAGGAAGATGAAAAGGAGAGGATGATACTCACATTTTTGGATGATATGTAATTCAGAAGAATCAAAAATAACTTTGACAACAGTTCGAAACAGAGCAGTCTTGAAATATGAGAAAAAATTGCTATCATCAGTAATTTATTAAAAAAAATACATTGTAGTAATGCAACACCATCAAATACCCAGCGTTTCCATTATACTGTGTATGGACCAACAATGCAGTATGGTCAGAAATAGAATCATACAATAAATAGGGTTGGAAAGGACCTTAAGATTATCTACTTCCAACCCCCCTTCCATGGGCAGGGACACCACACACTAAACTATGTCACCCAGAAGTTGTTAAGAATATTATGTTATTTATGCACAATGATACTTTTCATGTACCCAGGACTGACCAGGCTATTGCTTTAAGTCTGACTGTTCTTGAAAGAAAGACACTAAACAGAAACCAGAATTACTGACATGTTAGCCTTTGAGAAAAGGAAGACCAAAGTCTTTGTGTAAAGATTGTATTGTGTTTAAATCCCATTTATTTAAATCAGTGATAAAAAAAACCCAAAACATCACAGTTTTCAGTGCAAGAAAGTGCTGATTCTTATGGGAAGCCTTCTCTGTTTGTTGGCAGAGGTGCAAAACCTTAAATCTGTGGGGAAAAAAATACCTTTCAGCAAAGTAACAAAGAGCTCTGGCACTATTTCTCTGCACTGGCCCTGGAAAGAATCACATTTGTATTGTGAGCCTTAATGCTATTTCTGAGGATAAATACATTTCTTTTCTACTTTTGAATAATTTACCTTCTTATAGTAAAGGGCATTACTGCCAAATAGTGTGAACGGAATCTACTGCAATTAGATAACTAGATAACTTCTTCAGTAGGCCCAATGAAAACCCTAGATCATTTTGAAAGTACTGAGATTGCTTAAAAGAGCCTTTCAAATAATTTTATAAGGCATAAAAATAGTTCAATGCAGGGTTATTTTATGTTCTTGTCTGTTTTCATCCCATTGCTTTCTGGCACCATCTTTAAGTACAGCATTGCAGTAACTTGCTTTCTGAATCAAGAAGATGCTCTATTTATAGAATCATAGAATAGTTAAAGGGGGGGTGTCAAATGTCACTGTCCTTGAACAGGCAGGGGTCACCAGTATCGAGGCCATATTGTTGAAATCACAGCTGCGCTGGGCAGGGCACGTCTCCAGGATGGAGGATCACCG
>JANHGB010036807.1:0-13795 GCA_026283785.1 Coracopsis vasa | reverse complement strand
CGGGGTGTTATGTATGTATGGATCTGTTATCCCTGAATAATTAATTTTTAATATGCCAACACTGTTTACCTCCCAATCTGCATCTCATTTCAGAAAGACACTACCTACTGTGTAAAGATTGGCTATTTTACATTAACCAACCTCAGTGCACCAGGGCTTAATATCCTATCAAAATGATGTTGCTTTTTAGGACTCTGAAAACTCCTGCCCAGCAATGCCTAACTCTTATTTTTGCAACACTATCAGTGTGAGCTCCAAGTTCTCTGTTATCAGCTCAACTGTCAGCTCCAGCATTAGGTTATGGTGCCTGGGGCACTACAACACATTTATTCCCACTGAAGCTTGTTTGTCACATTTTTTGCCTGCTTTCTGAACTTTGGGGAGGTCCTTCTGGAGTTCCTCCTTGTTAGCGGCAGTATTTGTTTTGTAAAGGCTTGGACTCTTCTACAACTTTCCCTTTTCTATCTCATAGATGTTGGCGGAGACCAATATCGGGTTGGGGGGGATGTGAGGTGTGCGAGAGCTACTGACTTGCTTTCTCCCTGTACAGCAATGGTTAAGCCCTAGTATTTGGTTTTGATTATTAGATTAGTGTTCAGTCCAGAAATGGATGTTTTCTCCAATCTACTGGAACTTTTTTAAAATAACTTTAAAGGTCTTTTGAAATTACAGCTGTGCTATGTTCATGGAATCCCTTTTGTTCACATGTTGTTTGACACTGTTCTATAGTGTTAAATTTAGGACTGTCAGAATTTTCCCTTGACAGAAACCGTCCTGGTACTTTCACAACTAACTGTATTTATCACCTGCTTAGTTATCTTATTTGTTATTATAGATGTTATCTTATGAGAGATGAAATTCAAGCTTGACAGTCTGAATCCCTTCTAGGCAATTTTTTGAAAGGGAATTTCTTGGGAAAAGACTAGTCCTCTAGCATGGTGACTGTGATGGGAATTTGTATATATAAGAAAGGAAGAGGCTTAAGATGATTCACTGTGTGGTGTTACCTTGCAAAAGCAGTAGATCCTAATTATTTTGGAAGGGGCAGTGAGCTATATATTTCCTGTTGGTTTGTGTTTTATTTCTGTTTAGTGGTGGTTGTTCTGTTTTCGATAATAGTGAATTCCAAGAAGCTTCAAGTGCCTGTTCACTTGACTTGATGGCCTCTTGCTCTGATTTAAATTTGTTGTTTCATTTATTCTCCAGACCAGTGGACTTCCATGTTTTCCAGCTGTCTTCCAATGTGAATGTCAATCCTTTTTGAGATTTCTCAGAGAAAACTTAAGAGTAATTTCTCATTAGAAAAAGGAAATCATTATAATCTAACTATGGACTTATATATTTTATTGCTTTTGAGCTTTTGTCAAGGTTTTATTGCCCCTTTTCACATTTTTTTCCATGATTTCAGGAAAGTATAAGATTTTTCATGTTTCTCCTTTATTAACTGCAAACATCCCCCCCACCCAACACCTCTCCTTAAAGAACTGCTATTGTTGTGTCTGTACCTGAGGCACAGGAAGCTTAGGTGGAATTAGATTCTCTTCTAGTCTATTTACTTTAGAGCTCTCTCCCTTGGGAAGCTTAGCCTCCGGCTTTTGTGACACTGATACAGTACTACCTGACATGAGGGGAATTTTTCCCCTAATATTAATCCAGCTGTAATGATAGCGGTGCCTGTGTTGGTGTTAGCAGTCCCTTGTCCCTTGGAGGTTCTGGAGTTCACTGGCTCTTGTACTGTGTCCACTGTTGGATTTGCTTCTTCTATGCTTAGGAGCATTTGTCTGTGTAAAACCTCTGAAATTGGACCTACTGTACAGTTTGGGCAACCCACAGCCGTTCTCTAGGTGGTACAGTTCAACCTGTTAGAATCACATGCATCTTTCATCATCTTTCTCTTTGTCATTCTCTGCTGGAGGAATGTTTTAATGTATTAATTGGTAACTTGTTTGCTCTCATTCTTCTATTAAACACCCACCTAACTAATGAAATCAGTTAAAATATCTGGGAATCAACCAAACTTGCCCTACAATATCCTTGTGTTGAAAGGGGGGGAAATGGAGAATTTTCTGTATTAAAAGATATAAAATGCAACAATTTTTTTAATAAGTAGATTTTTCTTCACTTTCCAAACAACAGTTAATTATTATTACAGATATGTTTGGCAGGAAACCTTTGGTTAAAATCATATTTCCAAGTATGATAGACACTAATATACTGCTCCTGAAACAGAACCATTCCTATTTATATGACCAGACTTTGTGCAGTGGCCATATTGTTCAAGAGCACTGTTTCGGAAATATTCAACAAAATTCACTGTCAGTTACATCACTGCAATTTAGAAACAACTGGAAAAAGAATAAAAATGACTATACATACTTCGGTTCTCCACTGGTATAAGTGAAATGAAAAATCTGTCCCTTGAAGGCTTTGATACTCGAAATGAGCACTCAGTGAATATTGAGGGCATAATTAAATTCTGTGCTGTATCAGTGCTCTGGGTTTCAGTGCTCTCAGGCAAAGCATCACCTGCTGATGTCAGAAGTGTACCCAAACAGAAAAAGGTTTTATTGGACCATTGAGACAGTAGCCTCATCCCAAGTCTCTTGGTAGAAACACAGACATACATATTCTCCTTTCATGATGCACAGTGGTCTAAAAGGAAAGAAGTATATTTCACTACAAACAAAAACCTTTAAACAATTTCTCAGGAGTGGTTTCCAATGTTGAAGTGTTGATTCAGGCTCTCCTGGTAAGCCTTCAAAAACCATAAGAACTAGTTACTTACATCCTAAATATTATTTTTCTCCCAATTTTTTTTAACTTTGAAAAATTTGAGCTTTTCCTCAAAGGTAATTTGAAAAAGAATCTTTGGTTCAAATCCCCAGTGAAGTCAATGCAAGTTATGCTAGTCTATATAGTGAGGAAGACTCGCAGGCTTAAACAGTCTTAACATTTTTGCTATATTGCATAAAAACATACTAAAACTGAAAAACAATGCAGGGGCTGTGCACCGAATCGTGGGTTTTTGGCATAAAACTTGCAACCTCAGGTACCTCATGGGAAATTGTTCTGTGGTCCCCATTCAACTTTACAACTTTTTTTATGAATTTCATAAGTCCTTGAATTCAGTTTGGTTTTATTTCATGGCAGATGTAGGAAGGAGAGGGCTACCATCTCTTTGGAACTATTTCTCCTCTCCTAAAAGCTCTCAGAGCCATTGATCATAACATTTGAACACAGAATTATGAGGCAATTATCTCAGTAATTGCGTCAGTAAAAATCAGGGTGTTTTCCTTTTTATAAATGATACTCACGCTATTGACATAAATGAGTGAAGTAAGAACATCCAGAGCAACGCTAGGTCAAGGATGATCTTTAATTCTTTTACCTTTTTTCATCTCCCAGGAATTCTATAAATTTCAGAAAACCTTTTGGATTTGGAGGCCAAACTTGGACTAATTACGTGATAGCAATTTCTGCCAATCTGCTCCTACAAATGAGTTAGAACTGTTTCTCTGATTCTTTAATTAATGCGAACATGAAATGGTGAACAGTTTAGACTGGGAAAGTACGTTTGATTAACGTAATGATTTTTGGGTTGAGAATGTTGTCCAGTGGCAGAGAAGCAGATCTAAATTTGCAACTTGCAATTTATTGCTTCGTCACGGATATTCATATTTGTACTTGTTCTGTGTGATTTATCTATAATCTGCTGTGACTCTGCAGAGTAGGCGCTTGTTTCTGTGTATGCAGAAGTGAGGCTAGCACCTAATGTGAAGTTGCTCAGGCTGGTGAACTCCTGAATTCACTGATGATCAATCCCTTCAACGAACTCAATAAAATCTGTGTTAAGAACTGTACCTTTTTTCTGAATGTTGTAAAGGAATTTTCACTAATGGACAAAAGCTGTGCTGGCAACTGAAAGAAAAGTCTTTTTTGTGAGGACCAGATTGCTTGCTTGTAGGCTTAAAGTTGATTTCCTATTAAAAATACTGTCAAAGTGATTTTTTGATATAGTATTTCTTGGACTAGTTGCCTGGGGCTTTTTCCTATCAGTACTAATATTTGTGTCTGTTATTTTAATTGCATCTTTTTATAGTTGAAACTATGCAGTTATTGTAGCTGCTCAGAAAACCATGTGTCCTTCCTATAGATGACCACTCAGGTATTCTTGTGAGCACCACTGAAATGTTAAATCTGATGGTACTGTCAACAAGACAGCTCTCAATGCAAGAACAAAATAATTCTTCCTTCCAGTGACATGCTGCACACGTGCAGTATTGATTGGTGAAGTTAAAACAAATTTGTCAATATACTATAATATCACTTAACCTGAAGATAGCAGAAACACCTTTTGCTCCAAGAGCTGCATTAGGTAATGGAATCTTACTTGTCATATTCTACTGAGTATATGAAGCGTAGATAAGAATAATTGCAATTCAGTGTTTCTAGTGCTGTGTCTCAATGAAAATGTGTGATATCAGTTAAAAATTACAAGTTTTTAAATAGTGGTTGAGCTGCAAATGCCCAAGGCTTCCTGCTTCTTTGATTACAGATTTCTCTCTATTGTTTACCATGCTTTTTAGTTCTTCCTCATGTTCCTCAAAGGAAAAGGTATGTTAAGTACTAAGCACAGTTATAACTTTTTTCCTGCATTTGATGTGACTATGGTAATTCATTCCATTCAGTTATATCCTGAAACATAAATGCCTTTTTTAAGGTCTGTAGAAAGCAATTATTAAGCTGGTAACTTTGAACTATTGAACTACATGCCCCACTGCTGTTGGCAATGCTAAAAATGGGAGCATTAGATTAAATTTTTTCAAGCAGAAAGTTCTAATAACTCAAGTAATAATATTCATTATCTTCTATTTACACCATTTCAATCTGAATCCACATTGTATATTTCTTTTATTTTTTTCAGAAAGCCATTAAAGCTGTAGCCAAATGCATATTTTACAGTATATGCTAATTCCCATTTGGCATAACTTGTGGTTGAGTTATCAAAAATGGCACACTACTGAAAAAGCTTGGTTTTGATTTGAAGGGGTGTGGTGTTAAGTGCTACAACAAGTTGTGCCTTTGGTGGGTTAGCAATTATGATGCCATGCCATGAAGCAGCCCAAAAGCAAACACAGGTCCGTTGGTGCTGAGGTGAGCCTATAGGATTGATAGTGTGATGAGTCATCCAAGCCTGCCTTCTGCTTCTTGAAGTTGTGTATGAATAAATGATTGGCCTTTCAGTCAGACCTGGATATGCTCTTCCCATTTCCCCAGTCAGATTGACACTCAAATGCTAGCCAAGTGGCTCAGTGTAGTATGAAGTACATAAGGAACAGTGGGGTTTATATGAGGAAACAATGGGTTTATATGATGAGAGGGAAAATCAGTAGGAGAGGGTAAAACATCAGTTTGAGATTTATTTCTGTAAATTTATTTATTTTTCTTAAATTTCTCAAGTTGTTGGGTTCTGTGGCCAATCTAGTTTCTATTCAGTACAAGATACTCGAATCTGTCCTGGAATGAGTTAAAACCTTCCTGACTGCCAAGGCTTTGGGCATGGAGCCGGGCAGGAAACTCTCTCTGCTCAGGAACTGATAACAGTGCAGGATTTGCAAAAGAGAAAACAAAAGACTTAAATGCTGCTTTCTTGGCATCCTTTAAGAGAAAACAGCGGGGGAAGAAGAGCAGCACTGCAGATGTGAACAGAGATAAGGGTATCCAGGTTAAACCTGCAGCTTCTTTATTAACACAGGAGTGCAGAAGCTGATATGTGTATATTGTATAGCTGCATGAAAAGAGTGAGTACCATGGTACTGAGATTTGATCTTACTAATTTTCCTTTCTTAATAGATTTGTTAGAGTATGGCTTATGCTTTTGCTTGGCTACTCACCACTAGTATTGTTATGGCTTAGGTTGCTCACAGTAATGGAGATTCATGTGGGATAAAGTAAATGAAGCTGCTTTTCATTGCCATTATCATCATTAAAAAGGCTTTTCAAAGTCAGATCTTGCTATCAGTGCTGCAGATCAGCACACCCCTAGAAAGTGATCAGAGCAGTGTCCTGGAGAATGTATTCATTCTTTATGATGCCTGACCAAAGTACTGTTCTATTAACTGCTAATAAAAAAATTAATGTTTGGAGCTGTCATTAGTAAGACTCCTGCTTAATAATGGTATTATGTCATCCAGTGATTTAATTTTTTTTCCCCCACACTCTTTAGACTTTGTTTCTTTCCTGGCTTTAGTGAATATGGCTGCTGTGATTACAGCTACAGCCATTTCACCTGGTAGCTGCACTTGTTCTGGGTGTGACAAACTTGCAGATTTCTTGCACAAAAGGAATGGCTTGAAGGAGTCCTTCAGATTACAGATGATGTCATTTCTATGCATCACAGGCTGTATTTTTGTTAGGTATGACTGCACTGAGAGGACCAAATCTCTGATTTAGGCAGTACTATTAAAAAGAAATAAAGCATGTAGCTTGAGCTTGGCCAGTTTTTTCTACTACACACCTGATCATCCTACCTCTGGATTACAATGCTCCTCTTAATGTGAAAGGTTTCAGAGTTGTGCCACTTATTGTCATATTTTTTTAGGTGTTGTGGTGAAAGTCTGCATGTTTTCATTTCATAGTTTACAACCCTGTATTTGTCCTGTAATCTATCTACAGTTTCTGAGCAACTGATGCATGGGTGGCTTTGCTACCTCCTTGTTCAGTTCTAACATCTTGTGGTGTGTTACATTTCTGAGTGCTTGCTGATCACTTGTCTAAATAACATCTGCTGGTCAAGGGCTAGTGAATACTTTGGGTTTTGTCTGATGCTTGTTCAGTTCTTTCTTTTTAGTGTGGGGTTTTTTTTCTGCTTTTAGTTCAACCCCAATGAGATCATGTCCTTCAGTGTGTCATCTCCCTCTGTGAAAGGAGTTTCCTGTCAAATATGCCCAGGTTACTCACCCGTAAATTGCCTCCTGGGTCCTTGATTTCCATTACTGACTGTTTTTCTTCATGAAGAGATGCTTTGCTTTGGGAAGCAATAGGTTTTAAACAGCTCTTAAGCTGGTTTTTGTCCAGTGCATACTGGAAAGTAAGCATCTGTCTGGCTGCAGGCTGCTTATTAATATCTGCAGTGCCAGTGACCAGCTTCCTTATTTCAAACTTGATGTATAGCAGATTTTTTTGAGTTGTTACTAAAGCCATCAGTGAATTTTGTCTGTTTGAACAGTTGCTTTTATTCTTTAACACCATATATTATCATAAACTAGATTGTTAACAGCAATAAATAGACACAGAAGAGAAGAAATCCCAGACCTTGTATTTCAAGTCCCAAACCTCCATAAATAGCCTTGCTGACGAGGAGCAATCATTTATTTTTATACCTGTTTGAGACAGTGCATCTCACTGTGCTTAGCTATTACATGATAGTCACAAATAATAAAGGTAAAAAGATTGTTGTGGCCTGTCTTAAGGGCAGCCTGGATTAAAACTTCTAAGTAGAAGGGTTGTGTGATGGTGTGACTGCAAAAGTGATGTCTGTAAATTGGTATAGAAGATACATGAGAAATGGATGTGAGACTATAACAGAAATCCCGTGGAAAACAAAGGATATAGGGAGGGTATGCTGAGACAAAAGCCTGCAAGATACAATGAAATAGATGTTTTGTACTGAGCTCGTTTCTCACTAAAAACAACAAGCTAGGAACAAATGTTTGTGCTTCAGTAAGACACTGCTGCTCTGAAACAGCTGTTTACGGTGATGAGTCAGTATGCTTTGTGCTCTTGCACTATAACTAGCAATGGTTTGTAGAGCTCCACTTCTAATAAATCTACACCCCTCTGGCATATTCTGCTTTTTTTTCCCATCCTTTGATATCATGACTTTATCTTAAGGGCGTCAAATTATTTATGGACAGATGTAATTCCTTTTTCCTTTTAAAGACAGGATGTGTAATAGCTTTCTATACAGCTCTTGCTGGAGAAAAACACAGATGAGCAAAACAGTCTCTGCTAAAACCACTCAGTGGTGGCTGCTAGGTACTTATTGTTAATTCTCCAGGCTTGCTAGCTTTCTTTGAGGTAAAAGGCCCTGGATTGAAAGAGTTCAGAGACTGAATA
The DNA here is from genome assembly GCA_026283785.1 of Coracopsis vasa. Taxonomy (NCBI): domain Eukaryota; kingdom Metazoa; phylum Chordata; class Aves; order Psittaciformes; family Psittacidae; genus Coracopsis; species Coracopsis vasa. The sequence goes on along the minus strand of JANHGB010036807.1, from coordinate 5,677 downwards.
TTCATCTCATTTGTTTTAGGAAATTAGATTTGGTTTCCTAAATCCTAATGGGGTAAAGATGTGGAACCAGTGATTAAATGGAAGGCAGACATGACAGCTCAGCTGCACAGTGGTTATTGTTAGGTTTAATATATTCTAGAAGTAGCAGTGATACAGTGGGAGACAATAGGTGAATAACAGAGGAAACTTTGACCTAGAATCCCTCAGAAGTAACTTTTTTCTTTCTTTTTTTAGATTAAAATATATTGGAGAAAACCAATGAAATGCCAATGGCTTGATGTTTAATACTTTGTAGAAATGCAGCTGGAATGGATCAGTATCAGAAATGCTGATCAAAGGAAAACAAACGCATTGGCTGTGACTTGATGTCTTGTTAAAAATCTCAGAAGATAAAATAAGGGATTTAAATACGTGAAGTTTTACACACACAAGCATTTTTGCTAGTTTCTGTAGGACTGTTTGTTTGACATATCTTTGAAGTTGATAGGTTACTCCTGTGGAATAAGTGCATGCAGAAAAATATCTGGGAGAAGATCAGAGAATAGATAGAAAACAAACTATATACCCTGAACAGGACTGGAGAGGGGATTGGTGCAGGCATCCATTGCCTGTTCGGTCTTGGGGATTTGGTTTCCAATGCTGTTAGCAGTTGCTTTCCTGGGCAGTGTATTCATTTTCAAACAATGTTAATACCATCTGTGGAAGAAACTAATGGGGGAAGATAAAAAATATCTGATCTAGAAATGAGAAAATGGATGCTTATGTCCAAACAAGTTAAGATGGTGTTTAGGAGCTGGATGAAGAAGTAAGAACATTCAAACAACATGTTTCTAATAATAAATTCATTTTTGCTAGTTTTATCAAAATGATAAGCTCTGATGTTTTGGGTTGTGAATTTGGACTGTAACATGTAATTTAAATGTTAGTCAAGTAGAAAATAGCTAAAAGTCTGTGTTTGGTCTTAAGCATTATGTTGTATTTTTATAAGCTTCCATTATTTTTAGTTCAAACTTAAACTCCTATGCATACCTTGTCTTGGTTTTTCAGAGTGGCCAACTCTTTCCCTCTTGCTCTTTTTCATTTGACAGCTTGAGTGTGGTGATACATATGCCTGGATTTGAACTAGTTTTCACTGGGTAATCATAAAATGAATGGCAGACTGACAAAAGTGCCTATTTTTCTTTGTCCCATTACTCCTTATAATTAAATCCCTAGATACTCTTGTGAGTGTGAGCTACAAATATTTAAGGGATATTTCTTCCACACATACAAACATATTCCTCACTGACTGCAGAATCGTAGTTTTACAGCAAGGAAGGACAAAATCAGCCTTCTAGGCCAGTAATGTTTGTTGATATGTTGATGCTCATGTAGCTCATTACTACATTTGATTCCATATACTAGTGAACTGCAAAGACTGAAAGTTTATGATTTGAGGTTGAACTTGCCATGATCATATTATCTTCAGTTCCAGTTGTGCTCTTTCTTGCCTTTTTTGTATTGCATTTCGGTTTTTGATGTTTCATCTCTTAAATCTTTCAAGTTAGTTGCCAGTGCTAAGATTGCTCAGTTTTATTTCATTTCTGCTACCAAGAACTGCTGGGAGCATAAAACAGGATGTATGAATTGTTCTGTCTTGAAACTTTACTAATATGTATTCATAACTAAATGCTCCCAAGGTTTGTCACATCTCATTAAAGCTGTTGTTGTGCAGCAAAGTTGCGTGATACTCTAGTAAGTAGCACAGATGTCACTTAGCAAAATATTCTCGTAACAGCTCTTCACTGTCAATCTCATCTCCATTTTTTCAGAAGGGCCTGGCTTTTTCCCTGGAGAGGAGCTGGAAAAGAGTTTCACCAATGTAATCTAATAATATATTGCATTTTTACTGAAATACAACAAAGTCACTGGTAAATTGTGTCAGGGAACAAAATACTTAGCTTCTAGTTTCTAAACTTCAGGTGGCTATCGCCTCTCCTTACAAGCTGCAACATACTTTGCATTTTGGAAAAAGCTGCATTTGTTCTGTAGATGTAAGTTTCACAGTCAACAAGATGTGTCAGTTTCAGGTTTTTTTGGTAACAAAATATAGTTTCTGCTGCTTTATCTTCATAGTACTTAAAAGTTGAATAGTGATATTAAGCAAAATGATTTATCTGAATTCCCCTAATGTGGGAGAGTGGTAACAGTAAGTCTTGTCATGTGGGTTTTCAACCAACAAACTTTCCTTTTGGATGAAGGCCACTGTTCAGCAAAGTGGCTGGGGTAAAGCATAACTCATAGTTTGGGTGGCGTATTAGATTTCCACATATGCCTGAATATTTACTATAAGGTATTACATTTGTTTTGTATCATAAGCAAAAGCTAACAGAATATCTGTTAAATATATGGTTACAATGCATTAAGAATGATCTTAAGGGTTTGTCAGGCAATAACATAGTAGTAAGCAATGTATGTGGTGTTGTGGTTCATTGAGCCCTAATTGTTTCAAACTGTTATTGATCAGACAAAATAAAACTTTGTTCTGGTTCTGTTAATAAATATTGGAGACTCTGGTTTCAGTTGTTAACAAGAATATTTTCAAGAGCTTTTTTAAGTTCAGCTAGAATAAAGGGTGAGAGGAGTTAGGCTGAAAGTAACTAAGACAACCGAATAATTTCCAGGCATGGTGGCAAAAAAACTATCTTGAGGAGCTAGACGGGACATGGCAGTGGGAGTCTAACCTTTTGGAGGGTCAGAGCAATCTCAGGCACAGCTACAGGTTGGGCAGAGAAGAGGCTCAGAGTAGCCCTGCAGAGAAGGATTTGGAGATATTAGTCGGTGAGAAAACGAACATGAGCTGTCTTCAGTGTGCACTCGCAGCTCAGAAACCAACCGTATTCTGGGCTGCATTAAAACAAGCGTGACCAGCAGGTCGAAGGAGGTGATCCTGCCCCTCTACTCTGCTCTCGTGAGACCTCACTTGGAGTACTGTGTACAGTTCTAGTGTCCTCAACATAAGAAGGACATGGAGCTGTCGGAGCAAGTCCAAAGGAGGGCCGTGAGGATGATAAGGCAGCTGGAGCACCTCCTGTATGAAGACAGGCTGAGAAAGTTGGGGCTGTTCAGCCTGGAGAAAAGAAGGCTGCATAGAGACCTCATAGCAGCCTTCCAATAGCTGAAGGAGGTCTACAAGGATGCTGGAGAGGGACTCCTCATCAGGGACTGTAGCGATAGGAAAAGGGGTAATGGGTTCAAACTTAAACAGGGGAAGTTCAAGTCAGATATAAGGAAGAAGTTCCTTACTGTGAGGGTGGCAAGGCACTGGAACAGGTTGCCCAAAGAAGTGGTAAATGCTACATCCCTGGCAGTGTTCAAGGCCAGGTTGGATGGAGTCTTTGGCTACATGGTCTAGGGTGAGGCATCCCTACCCATGGCAGGGGGGTTGGAACTAGATGATCTGAAGGTTCTTTCCAACCCTAACTATTCTATGATTCTATGATTCATTAAAAGTTAAAATACATATATCAGGCAAAATATGTATGTACTAATAAACACTTTAATATGCAAAATTAATTGCAATATCACTTAAGTTTTATATTTAATAATTTCTAAAATTATTTGAGTTCTTTCCCCAGGAGAGCACAGGAGAGAAAAAAAAATCATTCACCGTAACATAACAAAATTTAAGAAAGTGATAAACTGCTTCTTTACCAGTATAAATAGTTATATAAACCATGTACAAATACTATTTTTTCACGGCAAAACAAGAGCACCAAGCTGAACTGCAGAGATTTAACTAGCCCAAGTCAGTATGTTTGCATAAAAACAAAGCATCAAAATTCTACCTTTTTTCAGAAAAAGAAGAATTGCTACTGTTTTCAAAGCCATTTATGAAAATAATTATTAAATCTGGCAATGTAAATAATTTTACAAGTTAGCACTTTATAAGCATCAGGTAAAAAGATAACAGGCAACAGACAGAAAAACTAACACATCAGAGGGCTGGAGCACCTCTCCTATGAAGACAGGCTGAGAGAGCTGGGATTGTTCAGCCTGGAGAAGATAAGCCTCTGGGAAGACCTCATAGCACCTTCCAGTACCTAATGGTGGCCTACAATAATGCTGGAGAGGGCCTTTTTACAAGGGCATATAGGGATAGGTGTCGTGGTTTAAGCCCAGCCTGTCACTCAAGAAACCACGCAGCCCACTCGCTCCCCCCTCCCCCTTCCTCCACCCGCTCCCAGAGGGATGGGGAGGAGAATCTAAAGAATGTAACTCCCATGGGTTGAGATAAGAGCAGTCCACTAACTAAGGTACAGCACAAATCACTACTGCTGCCACCAATAATAATAATGATAAGGGAAATAACAGCTCACCCACCAGTTCTACATCCTGGGCATGACGTGCTGTGGTATGGAATACCTCCTTGGCTAGCCTGGGTCAAGTGTCCTATCTCTGTTTCCTCACAGCTTCTCCTCCTCCCTGGCAGAGCATGAGGCTCAGAAAGTCCTTGGTCAGACTAAACATCACTAAGCCACAACTGAAAACATCAGTGTTATCAGTGCTGTTCCCAGGCCGAAAGTCAAAAATACAGCACTGCACCAGCTACTAAGAAAGAGAAAAATGAGTGCTACTGCTGAACCCAGGACAGCAAGCTACTCTCTTCCAGGAACAAAACCTCTGCAACTCCTGGCTATTTTTAAATTTTATTTTATGGTATATGTATAGCCGAAAAAGTCAAATAGATGTGATGGATAATTTTATTCTATGTCTTTCATTCAAATGCTATTTGAAAAGACCTCTGATAGAAAAAGTGGTGAGTACTGCCCCACATTAGTGATTCATACTTATATACAATCTCTTAAATAGCTACTTCCTCTAAGTTCTTAGAGTGGCCAGAGGTTCCTTCCTTCTTGCAATAGATGCAGTAGGGGATGATGGAAACTGGAGCACTCAATGACAGGACACTATAGTGAGGCAAACCCTGAAATTCAAAGGATTTTGTGCAAAATTAGTCTTGAGCTGTGTAGAAAAGATTGTCATTCCTGCTCCTCAGAAACTGCCAAAACATGCAGAAAAGCTTTCAAAGGCTTCATCAACCAGGATTCCACTCTGCCTCAAACAGTTCTCTTGAAAAAAATGTTGTCACCGCTATGAACTCCTTCCCAAATATATGTACTTGCAGAATTAATCCAAGTGGTGTGTGCAAATGGCATACTTACTTTGTCAGGATGATCAAAACGAACTGTAAGAATCTCACTATTCCATTTTATCCTGTAAGATGAAGATATGAGCATTACACAGAAAAGCAATCACGAAGTAATATTCTCATTTCAGAAGTTCAGTTCCCCAAGTTAACTTTTCAGTTCTCAAAATATTTTGTTATTAAAGTGGTAAATTTAATTAAATCTTACTAGAATTTATATATTCTTTGAGTTCTGAATAAATATGTGAGACTAAATTGTGGAAGCTTTATGCATGCTGACCAGCAATTAGCACAAAAAGGTAGTTATTTTTCTTTGAATGATGTTATCCTAAAACCAAAATACTATACAGTATGATTAAGGTATCAAACTCTGCTGGAAGCAGCTACCAGCTTGTGCTCTTCCTTTCTGTGAGGTATGGTAGAATCATAGAATCATAGAAAGTTAGGGTTGGAAAGGACCTTAAGATCATCTACTTTCACCCCCCCTGC